>PVKM010000713.1:0-96240 GCA_004027735.1 Carollia perspicillata
AAAAAGAAAATGAGTTTTGACACCCTTGTCTTAACACAGGGAAGAGTAAGTCTTCTCTCCTTATTTTTCTTAAGGAGTGGTCTTGGTCTTTTGCTCTTTCATTAAACAGAATTAGTTTGTCAAGTGTTTTGGGGAAAGAGCAACTTAAGTAGATTAAAAAATAGAATCACACTTAACATGTAGATTAATTAGGGAGTATTGACAGCTCTACAATATTGAATCTTCCTGGATTTTGTTATTTTTAATTAGGGCAAGGAAATTTCAAATAGGGGTTGAATTTTATAAATTGCCTTTTTTCATCTTGAGGTAAACATGGTTTTTCTACTTTAATCTGGTAATGGGGTGAATCACATCTGAAAATGTTTTTATTTTACTGTCATTTTTTATGTAAAAAAATGTTTAACTTTATTAAAGTATAATTGACAAAATTGTATATATTTAAAGTGCAAAATGTGATGATTTGACATATGAATACTTTGTGAAATGATTGCTACCAACAGGTTAATGAACTCATCCATTACCTCAAGTTATCGTTGTGTGTGGTAAGAGTGCTTAAAGTTTACCCCACACATTTTGAGGCCACAGCACTTATTGTTATGCTTGATAGTTTTACTAGACATAGTGCTAGTTAGTTTCGTCTTAATATTTTGAGACATGTGTCATGTCTCAGGTGTCATGATTTCCTTTGTATTTCGAGTCATCTGCTATCCTTGGGGTTTCCTTGTTCTCTCTGCTGCTTCTAGGATCTCGTCTGGTCTGTAGTTTCACTGTAAGGCCACCCGGATGTGTCTGTATTTGTTCATGCTAGTGTACATTGTAATTCTTAAATTTGTGATGCTTTCTGCTCTGAACATTTTTGCCATGGTCAAAATTTGGATATTACTGTTCTCTTTTTCTATTTACTAATGTTCATTTCTATATAATCTGCTCTTAATTATTGAAGTTTTCATTTCAATGTTTTCATTTCTGGATGTTCTATTTCATTTTCTTTTACATAAGCTTGGTTGTTTGACTCTTAATTTTTTTTGTTTATCATTTTCATTCTTTTGACATTTTCATACTTCATATCCTGTAGCTGATAAATCCAGTATCTTGTCATTGGGAGTCTAAATTTATTTATTGTTTCTGAATTTTTCCTTATGGTGCTATTCTTTCCTGAGTTTGGTGACATTATTTTGTAAACCCACATACTTAGTTAAACCTGTAGAAATCCAAAAGTTCTACATCGGGCACGTTTTCTGTGACAGGTTTTGCATTTGCTTCTCCAGGCCAGGAACTGCTCCTGGGACACGTTACCTCTCTGACCTAATTCCCAGTGCTGGGGGTTGACTCCTCCCCTTGGCTGAGGGTTCAGTGCTCAGTCTCCCAGTCTCAGCGTTGACAATGGCCTTTGTCCTCAGAGCAACCGTGGTCTTCTATTTACTTACCACTCCTGCTCAGGTTCCAGCTGATACATAAATTGGCCTTGGATGTTTCCTTTTTTGTTCTGGGTTTTGAGAATTCAGTCAAGTATTTAAAAAGTATGTTGTTTATAATTGATCTGAGAACTAACAGTGATAGGACCACCTTTCCATTACCTGGACATTCACAACCCCCAGAGCAGAATGTTGCCACTGCCGTTCTACAGGTCCCAAAAGGCAGTTTTATCTTAATATTCACCTACCTTTCTCTTGTGCACTAAAAGTCCCTCCGTGAAAGTTATTTGTTGAGTATCTTAGTAGCCCTTAACAGAATGATCCCATATATTCTCATACTTGAAGCCTTGAATAAATTTAGTTTATGAAAGGATAATCCATCACATGTAAGATTTCTTGGCATAGTTGTGTCAATCACTTTGTATCTGTGCCCTGAATGTCTCAAGTATCAGTTACTTTATATACACCCGTCCCTTAGCACATGCTGTGTTCTCGAAATCCCTTTGTATGTATGGCTCCCATGTACTGATGTAAGCTCAGAAAATAATTGCCTGGAACTTTGCAACTGTTTTTTGTTTTTAATTTCTGTTTTGACTGTTGGCCAAAAGTAGTACATTTTTACCTGACCATAAATTTCCTGATTTCTCCCTATTGGTCTGTAAACAATGATCATTTTTCCTGCTGGAAACCAGAGCTCGGGGCTGAGTGACACAGTGGCGTTGCATCGCACACTGACAGTGCTGTAGTTTTCCTTCTGTCTGTTTCACTCCATTTCTCTTGCAGGACTCTGCGTGCCTTTTTGGAAGTCATTTTTACTGAGGTATAATTTATATAAAATTCACCCCCTGTGTTTACAGTTCATGATTTAGTGCCAACATCAAGGTAATCCAGCTTTGGGACACTTTCATCAGCCCCTCAGAATTCTCAGGAGCCCTTACTCAGTCTCTGCTTCTGCCCTCCCTGCCTCACCTCAGAGGCAGCAGCCTTTGCTGGGTATTCCACAAGTGAAATAACACTCTACAGTCTTTTGCATCAGGCTGCTTTCACTTAGCACGTTTTTAGCTTCATTTCACCTGTACTGTAGCATTTTTATTGCTGAAAAGTATTCCATTTTATGGGTAACCACATTTTATTTATCCATTCACTAGTTGGTCATTTTGATTCTTTCCCACTTTTGGCTGTTATGCCTAATGCCGCCATGAATGTTCACGAATGTGTCTTAATGTGAATGTTTTCCCATTTTTCTTGGGTAGGATCATACAAGTGAATTGCTGGGTTGCAATAGACTTTTAAAGAAAATACAGAACCTATCCATAGTGGCTATGTTACTGAACACAGGTCTGACTGCCTGCTGCTACAAAAGCCAAGACTTGAGAGGCAGGTGCTGATGTAAAGGAAAGTGGTTTATTTTCAGGTGCCAACCATTTGGAAGATGAGGGACTCCTGTCTCAAAGCCCATGTCCACTTCTCAGTGGAGGCAGAGGTTTTTATAAGGAGGGAGAGGGGAACAGAACAAAAAGATCAACAGCGGAGGGGGATGCAAAGTTCTCTCTGGAACACACAGACAAGCACGGTCCATTCTGATAAGGCAAGTGAGGGTCCAGTGTGCGCCGTCCACATTTAGTCATCCTGGCTCCATGGATGGAAGCCAGCAAATCTGAAGCAGGGATGCCTGAAGGTCAGACTCTGTCTCTCTTGAGCAGTTAGTTCCTAGGACTCTTATGCACACATGCTGTTTACCTGCAAGCTACATATTAGTCAAGAGTCAGCACTTAAAGAAACGATGTCAAAGGAATGGTGGTTTTTCCTGGACTGGTGTGGCTCAGCGGGTTGGGCATCATCCCCAAAAGCGAAAGTTCGCTGTTTTGATTGCCAGACAGGGCACACGCCTTCTCTCCCTCTCTTTCTCCCTCCCTCCCCCTCAAAAAATAACATCTTAAGAAAAATGGCGAGGAAGGTTACAATTTCCCACCGTTAATAATTATCCACTGTTACAGCTACACTATATTATATTCCTACCAGGACACTATGAAGTTTCTAGTATTTCTCCAATACTTTCTTGTTTTTCTGTGACAATGCCTCTCCTGGGTGTGAAGTGGTATCTTACTGTGGTTAAGTCGTGTTTCCTACAGTATTTTTTCCCTAAAGGAATGGTTGCTCTCTAGTGGTGCATTCTGCACATTACATTTGGAATAAGAGCACTAATGAGAAGCCTGAAGCTAAAACTTGTTAAAATTTACATTCGTTCCACGTTGTGACTGCACCGTTTAGTCCACAGAGTGCAATTTGAGGCCTGGTAATAATTTCCGTATTAGCTCTGCTAATCATCCGCAGGAGCTGGCTTGTTCATGGTGGCATTTAATCCCTGGAGGTACACTGTAGTCAAAACGGAGCCTCTGTGTTTCAGATCTCATCCACTTTCTGCACTTAGAGCTTTGGAATAAGGGCTTACACCTGTGGCTGATGCCTATGAAGGGGAGGAAAAACCCAGAGACAGTTTTGTTGACTCAAACCTACCACATCCTTTCAAACCAGAACCAGAGGAGTAATTAATTCTTACCAGTGGAATGAATGTAAATTTTTCTTAATGAATTGCACACAAATGGCATGTCTGGTGGCTCTTTGGTATTCTTAGCTAACACTTTGTAAATATGCCGGTAGAGAGTTATAAAAAATGTAGGAGAATGGGTCTCAGCTGCCCCGAGGCTCCCAGGGTCCTGCTGAAAGTAGAGAGCGCTGTGTACATTAAAAATAGTGAACTGAAGAAAGTGAGCAAAGGAAGAAATCTGGCCAGGGATTTAAGGAGTGCAAAAGAGGTGAGAGAGAGGTGTGGCTTCAGGAAATTAGGTAGTTGAATCAAATATTTAATGGTTTAAAAGAAGGGCTTTCAAGTTTTGCTTCAACAGGATCTCACTTATTTTTTAGAAAGTGGAGCAATATACATACGTGAAGTTTTCCTAATTTGCCGTGCCCTAGCACAATGCATTCACCCAACAATAAACTTGACTGTCCTCCGTCTATAAAATGCTCATGTCTGTATGTGTATGTATCCATATGCACACACAAATGCTTGAACACAGAATAGTAGAGTGTGTAGGGTGGACGCAACCACGGCTGCTTTACTGCTCCAGTCACACGGAGGCAAGAGGAAGAAGGCCGAACCGTCCACTTCTGTGGGGCATTCTGGTATACAGTAATTCCACTCCATCGTAGACATGGTTCAACCCAGGGGTACGAGGTTTGCATAGGAGAAAGTTGATTCAGAATCAGGACAAGCATTGAACATGAGGAAAAACTGAATTAAAGATTAATTTTTAACATGTAGTAGAACTTTTAAAATGTTGCTATGAACAGTGCTTTTTAAGGAATAGGTGGAAATTTTGATTAACCCAGTGATACTGCCATTGCTGTCCAAAGAGTGTTGTTTAACTCTTCTTGTAAAAACTACCACAAAGCATGAGTGTGTACACTTGCCCATCTAGTTCTGCAGATTCGAAGTGTTGTAAATTGTTTAGAAAATCGCAACAAATCTTCAGAGCACCCCCGCTCCAGATTTTAATTTTGAAAGTGGTTAATTTTAGTAAGTTGTTTATCTCTTTAACACATCACTGCCAATGCTGTT
The DNA here is from genome assembly GCA_004027735.1 of Carollia perspicillata. NCBI lineage: Eukaryota > Metazoa > Chordata > Mammalia > Chiroptera > Phyllostomidae > Carollia > Carollia perspicillata. The sequence goes on from PVKM010000713.1 coordinate 5,038, forward strand.
ACCACGCAGACTTTAGGATATCATATATACTAACCCTTCCTGTTGTTAACAGGTGAAGTACGGCACCAGACATCCGGGTGCTTGCACGGCGCCGACTGTTGTTTTGCCTTCCGGTTCATTGCATTGTCCAGACACTGCACGGTGCAAGTGGCGAGCACCGGGCTGGGACCACGGCATTCAGCCTTCAGTCCCCAGTTTCTGAGCTAGTTTCGTTCCAACCCTGTACTATCCAACTTCAGGGAGGACCCTGAGGAACTGCCATCTGTTGCCTATTTTAATTATTTTGGATATGCCGAGAATTTAACCTTTGGAGTTTACCTTGTTCATGGCTTTAAAATTTTCGTTTTATGCTATTTTCTTTAAAGGCTTATTACACCACAATTTTAATGGCTCCTTTGAGATGCTCGTCAAGTCCTCAGTTGCGATCCTGGGTACCAAGTCTTACCTGCATGAGGAGCTCTGAAGCCTCCAAGAGGGAGCTGGATGGTTAAAGACATCGCTCTACAGCCCATGCAGCTGCATACAATTTGTTTTCCACGTTCAATCGTATCCATAGGTGTAGAAGCCTATGTGCACACACCTGTTTGTGTGTTGCTGCTGTTGCGTTTAGATGATAATTGACGGAAAGATTTGGCAGTGGAGTTATAAACCCATAATTCTTTCTGCCTCTCACACGTGAACTAAGGTAAATGAGATGCTAAGACTGGGCTCCAGGTATAGAGAAGAGTGAGTTAAGAGCACTTATCGGGGGCAGGCAGGCAGTCTTTTAAATCTAAAATGGAATCATCTCTTGAGGAAGTACTTCAAGGCCGCCCTCCAGGCTATCAGAAGGGCCCAGGTGTTTATTATTAGAGCCGTGGTGTCTCACTACAGTCTTGCTTTCAGCCAAGTTTAAACAGGGAAGCACAAACACTGAAATGGTCCTGTTCTAAGACAAAACATACACGATGGGTGTAGCTTTCTTACCAGAAACAAACTAATAGCTACTAAACCGCTAAGACCCATTGGGCTTCAGAGTCCTTTGGACTTGACTGGAGGGCTCCAAACGCCACCAAATGTCCTGCTAAAAAGGAACCTGGATTGTGACATTTTATGTTCCCAACAACCCTGGCAAGTAGGGAACAAGTATCTATTTAAATAATTCAGGCTCCAAAGTGCCTAAATACTTGTTTATAAAAAGACTGAGGACACGAGTGGGAAATTACTACTTACCTTCGAGTTGTCAGTGGTAGTGACCCTGACTCACAGTGTCTGGGAAACAGCCCTTACCTACCTGAGACGCCAAAGTGGAAACCGCAAAAGCACTGGTAGAAGTCAACCTACTTAAAAAATGTAAAAAAAAATTCCATAATGAAAGGAAAACCATAATTTGGAAATATTTACAACATAGTAAGAGGTTAATATCCTGAATATATAAATCAAAAGGAAAAAGGTGAATAGACTGGAGGTATCTACTTTTTATTTTTTTTTACTGTTCAGCATCCCTTTTCCTCATTAACTGCACCCTTCCTAGAGGTGAGCTCATGATTGAGGTGAAAACCTTCCTCACACCTACCAAGTTAGACACTTGCAGTATGTCTACCTTATTGGTCACATAACCCATGCACTGCAAATGGCAACTTGATATGTGACCCCTAAAATTACATATATATATATATTTATATTCAGTAACATAGACATAATGTAAATGAAAACATCAGAAGACACTGCTTCTCACCAACATTTGATGATTCTGTCCCTTGCATTTTCTGAACAATACTGAGAATTAGCAAAGGAATGGATTGTCAGTGCATGCTAAAATCACCAAGGGAAGGGTTGTCGAAACAGGGAAAAGCCTGTGTTTGCCACAGAGTTCTGGTTATCACACCTCAAAGACGCAAGAGTTAGCATTATTAACAATGATTTTATGTGCATTCGAAGTGATGTAATATGAAGTTCACAGACCCTACAGAGTATTCTTGCCAAATATAATCAAGCCACCAGACCTAACCCAGTCTGCAGAAAATACAAGAGATAGAGAAATGAATTTTAAAGACTTAGGGGAACACAAATCTAAGATGGAAAACATTACAATGAAAATTAAAGATTTTTTTGTTGTTCTGGATGAAGACTAGAGAGACATAACAACTAAATGGAAAACGTGAAATGACTGGATTCTAGTTCAAAAATAAGCTATAAGGCCTTTGGGGGGGCCACTGCAGAAATTTGAATATGGGCTAAATATTAGATGTTGAGAAATCTTCTTAAATGACATCAAGGTATTGCAGTTGTGTTGGGAACGGTCTTAGGAAGTACATACTGAAATTTTGGGGGTGACATACAACTCAGCATAAATACATGCACGCACACATTCACATAAATAAGGTGAAATATTGTATCTGCTCAAGTAGTTTGCTTCAGGGATGGTCACTGAAGCCTCCTTTACATTATCCCCAAATTAGAAATAATCTCAATGTATTATAAGGAGGTTGGTTAAAACTGGTACTGCCACACGATAGACAACTACTCCGGAAAATCTGCAATAAACATGACATGGAAAAATTGTGTAAAAAGATGAAAGCCCAGGAAAGATGTTATAACCCATCTTGCAAATGAGACCTCTTCCCCGTGGCTTCATCAGGAATAAAATACTCCCTTTTCCCAACTTGCCAATGCATGCTTGTTATTGCAACTTAACTGCAAGCTTGCCAAAGCTGGGTGCCCTTGGTTCACTAGGACCAATATGTTAGAAGTCACCCTAATGTAAGGAAAAACAAAATAAAAGAGGAAGGGGTGGGTTGTGAGGTCTTCATGATTGTGCGGTCAGAGGCTGGAAGGTCAGATGTTGGGGGATTGCAGTGCAGTGAGGGCAGGGAATACATTTAAATAGCCGGTAGTTTCTGAATGGCTATTCCATGCACTATGCTAAGCACTCTTCATACATCACCGAATGTGACCCTTGCTTTTACTGGGTAGATACCAAATGAACAAAGTTTATAAGCGAGAAAAGAGTAGGTAGGTCACATAGCAAACTGGAGGCCCAGGATTCAAATTCAGGAAGTTCAGTCCTTTCTGATTTCATAAAACCACTGGAGCAGAGCATTTCTTTCAGACTGGCCAGGGGAGGAGAGAGCAGATGGCATTTAGATTCAATACTAGCATTCTACATCGTCTGCCCAGAAAAGAATGGCAAATAGGCAAACGTGGCCACTGCTGCACCTGGCACATGTTAGAAGGATAAAATGTCACACTTGTGACATCAGGCTAACTTGCATGTGATTAAGATTTTGAAAATAAACTGAACAGAAGGATGAGTTAGCCACTGCCCGCACTTCTCCCATTTTAACAATAAATATGTATTGTGGCTGAGGGCACATTATTCCATGTGAGCCTTTCCTTGGCTGTAAATGGTAATTAAATACAACAATTTTAGGAATTGTTTTATTCAGGCAAAAATGGAAGCATGATTCAACCCAATGATTTCTCTAAATTTTTTATTAATTTTTTTTTTACAGCTCGATCCTCTTGTGAAAAGAATTTGAAGGTGAACAAATCAAATATGCTTTTTTTTAAACAGAAATTAATCCTCATTACAGAGAACAACAAACAAAAGATCTGTGGCACATTCTCTTTGGAAAGATCTTTTGCAAATATATCTTCTAAAAAAAAGAAAAACTGTAATTTTCATAGATCACATGTCTCTTCCAAAAGGTCTATACAAGGCAGCTAAACTGTATTCACAAAAGCCCAAGACGCAGCTCCCCTGCTGAAGTAGATGAAGCACACGGAGACCCCTTCCTCTGTGTTGCACGTCTTCCCACGGAGAGCACCGCTGCTTCTCCCTCCTACACACAAAGTCACTGTGTGGACTACACAGCTGGCACGTTATTCCACAATAATTAGAGAAAGTCCTATTATTTTAGAGGCAGACCAGTGATTCTCATATCAACTGGCCAACTTATTCCTTTTTAAAACAATTTTAATAATACCAAGATTTGACTTTAAAGTTACAAGAAAGCAAAAATATAATATAATATAATATATGGTAATAAATTAAAAAAAAAAGGCAGCCCTGCTCAGGTATCATCCAAACGTAGTCACATTCAGAAAAAAAAAAAAAACCCAAGATTTGGGGGACGCGCGCACACACACACACCAACATGAACAGTGTACACTTGTATTGAGGGGGATGTGCAGTAATTTAACAATACACATTGATGGCCTGAACAAAAGGAGAAGTTAATACTGCCTGTGTTAAGCATCGCTTAAACAGCTACTTTTAAGCAAAGCAAGTTATCTTCTTAGGTCAGCCACTACCTGGTCTGACCAGCACGGCCTGGCCAGCCTCTCCATCAGTGGTCTTATTCCCTTGTCATTCCAGGCCAACAGAGCAACACCTAGGCTCACAGAGAGCTGTATGGATCCTTCTTGCCCTTCTGGGTCCAGAAACATAGGCACTTCTCCACCCATCACAGTACCTGCTGACATCTGGCACACAGTGCAACAATATGGTGTGGTTTTTCTCCAGGACAATAGGAAACTTACAGCTACCTTAAGAAAGGTGGCATATGGTGTGCATCAACGCACCATAAAAACTAAAGGATGTGGCCACTGGTCAGAATTCATTCTCAGTCACTGAGAAACCAACACAACTAGACTGAGGGTTTGACATTCACATGGTAGAAATACTACATTGCAATGTTTGGAGGAAAAGTCCCCAACACCATACTATCCTGCCCTCTACCACCTGCAGAAAAAAGATAAAAGATTTTAAAAGGCACAGGAAAAACCTTACATCTATAAAATCTAAATAGGACCAAAAACAAAAGAGGCAACCCACTAAAGAAAGGGGAAAAGGAGCAAGTACCGCCATATCCTGACACCCTCCACAGCCAACAATGCATAACTTCCTTCTAGTGAGCAAATCTTGATGTCTGTGTTTCCAAAAGCCCAAATATTCTGGCAAGACTTAAATGCTGCTAACCAGTGGCATACAGTGTAACAGATGAAATGGCAAAGATTTTTCCAAAGATTTCATGTAGTGTCTGGGAAAATAAATCCTTAAAAAAAGTAGAATCTGTGGTGGGAGGTAGGGAATCAAGCCTTATTTGATTCGTTTACATTAAGATGCACAAATACACCAAGCTTCATGAAGCAGGACAGCAAAAGGCGCAAGACCCACACAACATCTTGTGAAGCCACGACAAAACAAATATAGTATTAGTCCAAAGTTAGGTTTGGTCTACAAAAGGCACAATAAATACATCCAATTCAATCAGCCTCTTATTCCGTGGGTGCGCACGTGTACCCACCCCTCTCCTTTCATGTATCAGAACGAGGAGTTTTTTACGGCTAAAAATGATTAAATGAGAACCATAATAAAATAGTACGCTCTTGATCTTACTAACATTAATATTTAAGGGACCAGTTAAGGCAAGTTTTCAGTCAGAAGTGGGTTTTTTTAGCTTTTACATATCCTGAGATCTGGAATTAAAGGATATAGAACAAGGGAGAAAAGTGTAGTCCAATTTGTCTAAGGGAAATAGCTAAACATTTTTGTCAAAACAGACCTTAAAGGTCCTTTAGTTCATAGAAATCAGATGCTTTTCCCATTCAACATTGTGATTAATCACATTATCAGGTAAGTCATTCTGCCACTGTGGTTCCAGTCCTGCTGACATGCCTGCTGGACGCTCGGACTGTCCACTGTGGCTGGAAGTGTTTTTCATTGTTAACAGGGTCCTTAGTCTGGCTAAAGCCTCAAGTTCAGTCATCATCTCCGGAAAGGGCAGAAACATGCAACATTTTTAGAAGTAAAACCGTGTTCTTCCATTCCTAACAATGACACATGAAACTGTAGTGGCGAAGGCAAGATTTCACACTCAGTTTTCACTCCAGATGTTTTGCATTGCCTCACTGTGAAATGCATACTGTTATTGCTGTAAGAACTTCACATAGTCAAAGGCTTAATTTTAAAACTAGTCCTTTCAATTATCTACCTCAGTACCTATTCTGCCTTTCGAAATGTAAGCATGCGGTGAAAAAGTGCAAATGATTTACAAAGCCTTTTGATCTCTATATACAACTGTAACAGCCAAAAAAAAAAAAAAATCCTGATGAACATGAGGGAGTCATCAAGTCACCGCCTTTTGCATACTTATTTTAAAAGTAGGCACTAGGAGTTCTCTTTTAGGAATAATGCATGTTGTAGTCCATGATCAAAACAAGCTGATATCTGCAAAATCATTCATTTTTCAAGGGACAACTAAAATTTAACGTAAAGATCAGGGAGAAAGAAAACACCAAGCTTAAGGCCACTGCAAAAGCAATCACTTCTTTTAGTGTTCGCCGAGAAATCAAGTTGGGAACATCCTCCGCCAAGGGAGCACAGTGGCTCGCTGACAGGACACGCTCACTCGGGCACAGGCAGTGTAGACAAGCACCTGTCCCAGAGCACACGTCCTTCCCAACTGACAGGTGACCTACACCGGGGAGTGCTGGGGTGCAGGGGCAGGACTGGCCAAGGGAATAAAGGGAAGAAAAAAAGATGTTCAATGATTACATGTGCCTGATTCCGGAATCTTGTCTCCTACATTCAGAAGAGGGTGCACAAGTCACCAGCATACGGCCTGCCAGTCAATTATTGTTCCTTTAATCACAGGCTGCTTTTTGTATGAGTAATTTAAAAAGCATGGTGGCTTTGCTTTAGAATGTAGAGACCACACATGAAGTTCTCATGTTCACAGGTTACTACCACTGTTAATTCTCTGGTCTAACCTAAATATGAAGTAACAGACCTCAGCTCTAGCTCGTGAGACAAAACAGGCTGAGTAAGTTGGTGAAGTAGCAGTTTCACACAATTCGTGCTGTGGAGAACAAGCGTCACTCCCATCTTCTACACATCCCTTTAAATACTCACCAAATCACCAAGAAAATTCTTATATTCATTATATGGACCTTAGATACATTCACTCCCTTCTTCACTAATAAATAAATAAGAAAATGTCAAACATGCTTAGTAGAAAACATGTAGAGGGGTAGAATGGGGTAAAGGGAGAAAAATAAACCAACTGTAGAGATAACACTCAGTCCTCAATTTTAATGTGTGCAAATTCTACTTCTAAAAGGGGTAAAAAAAAATTGGCACTCAAAATAATGCTTCCAATAATAACCTTCAAAGTGTCAATGAAAAAGAAAATCTGTGCTTACGGATATGTGGGATTCGGATCTGTTCTTTCAGTTTAGGTCATTCGAAATGAACTTGGCTTAATGTATATAATATGGCAACAATAACTTATGGGAAGGCCACAGTTCCTCTTCAGTCTGTCAAATCTAGTTGACTGAGAACACTCTGGAACGAAGGCATGTGGTGGTGATTTTTTCTAAGTCTAATGAACCATCCCAAATCTCCATATCCTTTCCGGGAGTTAATTTCCCCTAGACAATTAAGGGCTCTGAAAGTCTAGCTTTGCTATAAATATAAAATAATTTGTAGCAGAAAAATATAGCCTCTCTAAGTAGATCTCATTTGTCTGTGTTCTCTAGCAAAACTGAGTTGGTAAGACAACATGAGCTACCGCGTAACTGTAGACCACAGACGAGCACCTCAAACTCCAGCTCTCCTTAGACAAAAATTAAAGAGCCCTTTAACCAACTGGCTATGTACAAATGTTGGTTCCCTTCTTCCCCAAGTAGAAAATTCAGAATATAGTCATTGGAGACTGCTTTTTGCTGAAGCCGGGGGTGGGAATGACAGCATCACATCTTCCGACGGCCTCCGTGTGTGCTGTAGCGCCTCCTTCCACTGCTCCAAGTCGGGCTGACTTTCAACACAGCAATGAAGAAATCAGGGCTGGGGTGAGTGCGCAGTACTCTAGGCAGTGGGAGGGTGCCTTCAATTCTCTAAGTTATGACAATACTTGGTATCATCAGAGCAACTGTTCACAGGCAGAAAGTGGGGTAGAGTGGGGTCCTTCACAATTTATGTTTTACAGATGGCTGTTAGAATTTACTAAACAAATATTTTCCAAAAAATTTAAAAGAAAAAAAAAAATCATCCACAGAACCCTATACCACCAAAATTCATTGTTAAAAATACTTCCTTCTGGGAATGGACTAGTGTGGTGGCTACTGAGATGATGTGAATTTGCTTTCAGAGTTGAAACCGCTTCTCCTCATTTCATTTGCAATTTGCATCCTGCCGGTTAAGAAAAATACAGAAATGTTTCTAGACCATTCATATACCCCTCTTAGGCTACATTGCACTTTTGTCCTTTTTTTCAAAAGGCAAAGGTCATCTCTGAAGCCAGCCTCCTCATTTCTACTTCTGCATAACCATCGTGCCCAACCAACAACCACATCATTCTTGAGAGTTTAAGTGGACAGCTGTCCTGGCCATCTCACGGTGCTTCTCAAGTTTGGTGTTCTGATGAGACAAAGGTCTGGACTGTTTTTGAAGCTTCCAATGTGCAAAATAGGGCCTGAGGCATCAAATCAACCTGGGTGTCCATTAAGGTGTTTTGGTTCCTTGTTTGAGCCACTGAAAACCCTGTCTTGTGTAGCGCACCAGATCCACCAAGCTGCTGTTCAGGGCCAACGTGCACACACTTGTGCTGAGCTGAGCAAAAAACTCTGTGAACAAAGCAAAACCAAAACCAGGTAAACACTCTTGCCTGCATGAAAATAACAATGGCAACAAAACATTTTTTTTTGGTTGGTTCCACAAACAATCCCTAAAGAAGTCTGTACTGCACACAGCAAAAACTCAGTCTACCACCATGATGGCCTGTTCACTAGCCTAGCAGGGTAGGAAGCGGGCACCGGATAATGCCAATGTCTACTTTTGGATCAATGAATGCATGGAAGAAAAAAAAACATAACATGCTTAAAAATAATCATTAGTTGCTAAGAAATTAAGTTCTAAGAGGATGTGAGGAAATTCAGTGGCCACAGCCAGGGAGAAATGTCATGGTGTGAATCCACCGCTCACATATAAGCACTCGCTTAGTGGTCACTGACACCAGGCAATTCCTTCAACAGCTCCACCACCTCCTAAACTTTGGAGCTCTCCCAGGGCCTTCATCTCACATGAGTTTCAAGAATGTTTACTTATGCCACACTTCATGTACTATCCTAACCATCTTCCTTAATACATACTGAAAGCAAACGCTAAACTCAGTATTTAGGTTATGCCGCTTCATAGCTCAACCCTGCTGCACCTACAGACAGCCATGTGACCTTCCTTCTGCACCTGCCTCGCCCTTTGCTGCCACTCCAATTGGGGCTGATGTGGTGGTGCCAGAACTCCTGCAGGGGCGGGGTGCTGAAGCCACGCCCACTCCCATCTTGCTAAGATCTGGCTATGGAAATTCAGCTCCATGCCGCAGAGCTCAAGAAAGAATCACAACTAGGTTATGAGGTGGGATGGAGAAAATGTGCGAAGAGTAAATAGGTACACATTCCTTATTCTTCAAAAAACTGAACACAAAATACAACCACTATTCCCTCCCAATCCCCACGCCCCAGTCTAATATTATCACCCCAGAGCCATTTACCTTTATTCTTCCTTGTGAGGACCTCAGCCTGCTCCCAAAGATCAAAGGCGGTAAAAATGTGGGAAGTGATGGTGATGTAGGAAGAAGTCATGTTTTGGATGGTGGCAGGCATCCCACTGCTCCCCACACTGCCAGCACTTGACTGGGACCCTGCGCAGCTGGCAGAGGAAGGCATTGGAGAGAGAGGGGACGGTGTGCCTGTGCTTCTGGAAGGCAGAAGATCAGAGAGAACTGGTCAATCGCCTTAGCCCCCAAATGACAGATTTCCAGCCTCTGAAACTGTAGGCCAAGTCATCAAGTTTCAATTTGTACTTGCCAAAATGACAATCATTTCTACAAAGTCAGAGAGATACACTTCGCCTTCAGTATTCTAGGAATTTATTTCATAAAACGCAGTGAGATGGGCCCCACCAAAGCGACGGAAGCCAGGTGTCCTGCACCAGATGTAGAACGCGGCGGGCAAGTCTGTACCAAACCTGCCTTCCCATACCGTTCACGTCATCTGCTCCTTAAGCTGCAGTCTACTCCCTTCCGACCCCCACCCTAACTTCTCCTAGTGAGACAACACTGCCCTGTGAACACGGTCACTATGTCTTACATATTCATTCTTTCATCCACTCAGTAAACACGAACTGAGCACCTACTCTGCACCTGGCCCTCTTCTAGACACAGGGGATACATCAGGGCTTCCTGTCTGCCACTGAGCTTTCCCTCTTGCATTTATTTACTTATTGGTTTGTTTGTGTACTCATCTATTGTATTTCTCACATTCCATACTTTTCTTTTTATTCCATTCTGGGTTAGGAGCACCTTAAAGGTAGGGGCCATTTGTTATTTACCTTTGTATTTCTAGCACTTAAGCCCCGTAGATGCTCAGAGTAGGCCCTAGACAACTACCTGCTGAATCAATGACAGAATGACTGCAGTACAGGCTCGGGGAGCCCAGGAGACCGGGAGAGAAAGCACCTGCAGACTCACAGCCTTCTCTTCACTCTCCCCTCTCGACTCTGTGCCTGTTCATGCAAGTCAACAAGGGCCTTGATGAGGTCGGATGAGAAACACAAGTGAAATCACTTACACCTAATGGATATAAAATGGAAGATGTGGCTACACCTGCCCTTTTTTGGTAAAAGGAGTTATCTAAAATAACGTGACTGACAATGTATTTACTAGCTTAGAATAATATTGCAGAGGTGCGAGTCATGAAAACTTTCAGAGGTAGGAAGTTACTTCTCATTCAGGACTTTTTTCCCCCTGAGAAACCACATGGGAACCTCTCTCTTTGAATGTACTGGAAATAGGGCGATCTTCTAGGTGATATTCTTAAAATAGCAAAACCTATCAGAACTGGAACTTTCAAGGGGTATAAGCAATTAAAAAAAATACTAGGCAAGTACTATAGGGAAGAAAACCCTACCTTCACTTGCGCAAACATTGTTTTTCAACAACTGACGGCACAGATGAAAAATTTTAGGTCAAGAAGTTGATGGGAAATTTAACTAGAGATAATAATTTTTATTCTTAATATCACTATTACGAATCCTGGAGAAGGTTGAGCACCTGTGTTTCTGGAAAGTTCTTGTTTCCTGAAACTCCAAGATGATAAGGACGGAGGGAGAAAGGACTTGGATTCTGGTTCTCTTGCCTTCCCCACGGTACGGTGTGTGGTGCTATGCCTATCTAAAGACCCTCAAAGGCCTAACATTTTGACTGTAGAGCTTTTCTTTTAAGATTGTTAATTATTTATTTTTAGAGAGAGGGGAAGGGAGGGAGAAAGAGAAGGAGAGAAACACTGATGTGCAAGAGAAACATTGATTGGTTGCCTCCTGCACGCCCCAACTGGGGACCTGGCCCTCATCCTAGGCCTGTGCCCTGAGAATTGAACCAGCGACCCTTTAGTTTGTAGAATGATGCCCAACCCACTGAGCCACACCAGCCAGGGCTTGACCGTACAGTTTTTGCAGTTATCTTTTTATGTTACCCAATCAGGAAATGCCTTAATTTAAATTATTCCTCACAAAGTAGAAACATGCAAATAACTTAGCTAAAAAGCAAATCAGCACATAGATATATACAACTTTTTGAAAAGCCAAAGTCACATGTATATACTAATGGTTGCAAAAGCAAAAGGCAAATAATGACCCAATATTGAAAATCATTTAAATGAGATGTTTCATTACCTTGCAATGCATGGAGAAGGTGCCTGTGTAACTTTGGAAGAACTCTGGAAGTGTTCGTTAAGAGTTCGAGAATACTTTATTGCTCTGTCTTTTTTACAACGAAACATCGCCATATTCAAAATCGACTGGCAACGCATGCTGCGAACAGAAACAGAAGCTGGGCGTCACCACTACGGACAGACAGACAGCCATCTAACCACCTAGTGGACACACTGGTTTCTTTGTTGGCGCGAAGAATCTCTCTGCCCTGTTCGCTGCCATCAGAACTAAACATTGGCCGAAAAACAATTACACAAAGAAATAATTCAAGTCACTAGACCAAAGCGGTTACTGAGTCATCAGTCAAACGGCAGTGGGTGCCATTTCATAGTAACTATCAGTGGGATCAATCCTGACCTGAATCTTTCAGTGATCACCTTTCACTTTTCAATTTTTTCCCCAATTTTCATGCTCAGCAAACAAATTTCAAAATCTTTTTTATAATATCAAAAGATACAAAAAGCAAATGTGATACTTTTCAGATAAAGAAAATGTACTCACCATAAAATAGCAAATATTTTCTCTTGTGTTGATGCTGTGGGGTCTGTGAAAGGTTTTAATGACATTATGAATCTATGGGAAAACATAGAAATAGATCAGGTCAAACAAAGTGGTTGGAAAATCCCTGACGCAAAGACATCTTACTATGTTTGTCTCGGCTTTATACTGACTTTTTCCTGAGGATGTGAAGATGAGATCAAAGCAGAGGCTTTATAGCAACAATGCAGGCCATTCAGAAAACTAGGTGAGGACTTGTTTCTTCTCTGGCCTGACCACCTGCGTGAACCCAAGCAGACTGGTGTCCTGACTGAGTCCCTTGTTGAAATGCCGATGACAAAGGTGGGAACTTAAACTGAGATGAGAGGGCATCTGATAAGAATGCCAAACTGGAAAATCCAACCTCGCCCTGAAAGGTTTGGCATTTCACAGTGCCCTTGGCAAATGATGTAGTTGGAGCCAGTTTTTCTGTTCTAGCGTTCCTCTAGAATATAATTTTAGTTCAGGACAAAAAAAAAGTTCCTGGATCAGTAACTTTTTTGAGGTTCCCCTTTATTAAGCTGTCTTTGTACTAAGGTTCAAATGGCTTATGGCAATAAAGGTGAGGAAAGAGAAGTACTTAAGAGGATGGCAAAATGACTTGGCACCTACTTAATGAGGTCTTCGGTTTCAGAGTACACCGAGTAAGCTGACTTGGACGCCGGGCTTTCAGACTCCATGGCAATCCCACACTCAACGAGGGACAAGGCGGCTTCCAAGTACTTAAAAGCCTTCCCAACCTTGTCCGTCTGTGGAAGAACATGGTCATTGTTAGGCCTAACACAGGCTTTTATTTAGTTTCTTGCTCACATTCTTCACTGTAACTTCCTTCCACTGTCATAGTTTAATTATGGCTACAGAGAAGTGTGAAAGCAAAACAACTCAAAATGATTAACAAAGCCTATTGGCTCTGACATACTGAAAACATTCTTTTAACACAAATTCAGTACCAAAAAAGAAAACAATTTTGTAATAGGAAGACACCCTCAAAACCTTAAAGCACATATTCAAACTAAACTAAAGCAATGAGTACATAGTCCCCTTGTTACTAATTACTCATTATGTTTTTATTTATTTATGTTTAAGATTTTATTTCTTTATCTTTAGAGAGGAAGGGAAAGAGAGATGGAGAGAAATATCAATCTGTGGTTGCCTCTTGTGCATCCCCTGCTGTGAACTGGCCTGCAGCACAGACATGTGCCCTGACTGGGAATCGAACTGTGATCTTTTGGTTCGCAGGCCCGTGCTCAATCCACTGAGCCACACCAGCCAGGTCTCTCTCCCTTTTTTAAAGATTTTATTTATTTTTAGAGAGGGGGGACGTAGGGGAGAAAGAGAGAGGGAGGGAAACATCAATCAGTTGCCTCTCGTGGGCATCCTGACTAGGGACCGAACCGCAATGCAGGCATGTGCCCTGACCAGGAATGGGACAGGGGACCTTTCTCCTTGTGGGACTGTGCCCAACCACCTAAGCCACACTGGTCAGGGCAACCCCCAGAGGCTCTGAGAGGGAAAACAGAAATGTAAATGAAATCAGATACTGGTGGATACATACTTTATCGCTCAACACTCTTCTCAGTGGAATACAACCAACTCAACAGAGACTGTGATGAGCACCTCCTTTTATTTAACACATGGTATGTGAACCACACACACAGCAAGAGCAACTGATGAACACATTTCCAAGTTTGTAGTTTTTGCTAATGCTTTCAATTTGACGATATTAAAAAAGAAGGAATGAAAATAGTAAAGCTGCAAGTGGAGTATAAAAAGATGGCGACATATCAGGAAAGATGGTTTAGGGCTGCTGATTTCAATTTTTTTAAGTAATTTGACTTTAAAGTATTTTTTTCTAGAGCACCTATGCTCAGGAAGATGGTGACAGAAAGAAACATCAAACTAGCATGGCCCAATTAATCAGCAGTACAAGGCCTTATTGGTTTACTTCACTGTTGGGAATTTAACTCTTCAAATTTATTTTTTTTTGACACGATATCTTTCATGGAATTTCCAAAATTTATATTGAGCTTAGGTATAAATAAAAGAAACTACAATAAAGCAAGTTGTCATTATCCACATGGTCAGCTTAGGTAGGGAGGAGATGTGCAAATGTACAGATTAAGAGCAAAACAAAAACAAAGTTCCCTGAAGAATACTTCCTTTTGAATAATGAAGGAATCTAATATGTAAAGTGTTCAATGTCAAGAGAAGTTTTAGAAAACTGGCTGACAAAATACCAACTATTCTTTTTCAAAATGAAAAGATTCATATAGTGCTAGAAACAACCTTGGAAAGTTGTGGGGAAGAAGACAGAAAAACTGCCATTGGTTGGCCGGGTATAAATCCTATTAATCTGACTCAGGTCACCCTGGCACAGGGTCGCTTCGGACTTACAGAGGCTTGTCTTTGACCCCCTCACAGCATCCTCCAACACTGTGTCCCAACAAACGTGGACCGATCCCAGGGTGCCCAGCCCTCCCTAGCCAGAGAACAGACGCCGGTCTACAGACTGGGGCTGCGAGTGCCGGGCCGCAGCCCTGAGGGCCGCTGCAGACCACTCCGATTCAGCTCCCTGTGGGGCCCCTGGAGCTCACGCTCAGGTCTGTGTGTGAAGGAACAACGGCAACCCCTACTTCTCTCTTGTGGTGCAAAGTTCAATGTAAGGTGTTTGTTGGGATTTGGGTTTGGGGAATACATTAAGTTTAAATGCTTAATTATGACAAAGGGCAAACATTACTAATTATAGTGCAGCAGAAATATAAGAGCATATTTAATTATGTATGCAATTAAGAACAAAACCACCAACTTCCAGAAAGTCCAACAGCCACCAGGTAGCAAGTTCACGCTTTTAAAGCATGTTTACCAACAGTGCCTTCATCTGAAAATCCCCTCTGAGGGTGCTGGTCTGCTGTTCCCTCAGGCTAGCCTCTCAAGGGCTTTAAGATAATTTTGGAATACAAATAGGCTCCTCATCTTTTAAAATGTTTCATGGTGAACACAAATAGATGGACTTCCAATAGTAGCAGTCATTTTTCATATCCAAAGAATTGATTCAATGGCACAGGAAGCACTCATTTATTAAATAAAACACTACCAGGTACAACAACTTTCATTCATTTAGACACAAAACTTGCGATGAGGTACTCTGTGTATTTGTTCATGATCAATTAATGGGGTCAAAGAAAATAAAGTCACTAAGAATCCCTTATCCCTCACCCATTAACATCCTGCCAACCTTGCTTCCACTGTAGCCAATGCCAGCACCCCTTCCCACTATAGTCAGTGATATGGAATACACCAGAATGAGATTACAAATATTCTGTCAGAAAATGTTCTACCAAAGGGATAAAGGACCAAGACTGACCATTAACTCTGCTCTTTGCTTCAACTTTTTCGCCTCCTTCATGTGAAGATCTGCTTGTCTGAAAAAGAAGAAAAGATCAGGGGACCATAGGAGCCTGAAATTACAGGCTGCAGTGGGATGACTGAAGAAGACCGAGAGAGTGACAAGGATGGGAGTGGATGGAGGGCAAAGGAGGAGGACTGAAAAGTGAGGGGGAGGGGCAGCAGGAAGAAGAGATGGGCAAATAAAGGGTAAGAAGCATCGGGAATCTTACTTGTCAAACTTCACTTGAGGCTTCCCTGGTTTAGAGTTACCATTCGGCAAAGAAGGCACTGGAAAAGGATTTGCAGTATCTCCAGAAGATCCCTTTAAAAAATCATTATAAAGATCAGACTCTAACATTTAAGATCATGACCCATATATACCATCCCTTTAAATGAGCCCAAAATAGTTTTAAAAAAGGAAATCAAACACTGCACAATTTAGTTTGGTCAAGCACTTTCCCAGCTAGATTTAACTGAAATCATAGGTTCTGACTGTACTGGGGACTCAGAAAGATGTAAGACAAAACTGTCCATGAGAACAGAGAATAAACAAAACCAAATGTAACATTTTCTTTCAGCCAATACACATGCACACCAAATACACCTACACCCTGGTTAACAGGAAGAGGAACATGTATTTGAGAAAAGTGGATAAATGTTTTCCCATTACCATCAATAACCAAAGTATCTGGGAGCAAACACTCAAACCAAGAATTAGCCAGCGTAACCATTTCTTACTACAAAACACCTGATAGAAAATTAACACAAAACATCTACTCTGATCATTTCACTTCTTTTCAAAAAAAGTGATTTTAGATAGAGAGAAGAAGGGGTGGAAGGGGAGAGAGAAAAAGTGAGAGAGAGAGATTTGCTGCTCACTTCCTGATGCATTCATTGGCTGTTTCTTGCATGCACCCTCACTGGAAATCAAGTCCGCAACCCTGGCATATTGGGACGATGCTCCAAGCAAGTGCGCTACCTAGCCACGGCTGACATTTTACTTTTGAATCACTTTAAGAATAAGCTGGCACCTAAATGTTCGTATGCTATTAACTACTTTGTACTCTCTCTCTAAAGAGTCAAACTTTAAGCACAAACAACTATTGCCTTAATAAAAGTGGTGAATAGTTCTGAAGTATCATTAGGAACTTACCCAGTTTGGGATTTAAAGATATATGAATACATCCCATTTCACGCAATTGTGGCTTCTCCTACTTACTTTGTGTTCTGTAGAGCTTCCAGAGCCCTTCCCCTCTGCTTTTCTGCGCCTGGGGACAGGAGAGTCCTTATGGTTGTCCTTGGTATTACTGGCACTTTTGGGAGGGTCCTGGCCACAGGGGTGTGCTTCCTGCCTTGGCCTCTTTTGTGCAGGCTTAGCTGGCTTCTGGGAGGATGAGGACGAGGAAGAGGATACGGAAGAGGACGAGGACACAAGTGTGGGGGGAAGCATTTCCTTCTTTGAGGGCTCAGACGAGGGCCTGGGTGTTCTGGAATGAAATATCATACAAAACTAAGTTAAAATAGAACATGAACCACGTAACTTAGTTGCTTAATTAAAAGGACGCAATGGCTGAGAAAGACTAAAATGTCAGAAAGCGTGCAATCTGTCTCTGTAGAAAGGCCAAATTCCAGGGACTTTTTGACGCCTTGAAAAAATCAAATCCAACTGATGAGTAATAAAGTTCTGTGATCTGTGTCTAAGCTTCCTGAGTCTGCCAGTGGTCTTAGCTTTTCTGCACCCAGTCAGCCTGCACAGCCACTCCCCGACCTGCCCCTCCTCTGATAGGCAGGCACCTTCGCCTCTGACTCCTTTCTCTCAGACCCCCAGCACGGTGACACTATGCACTTGGTTTTGCCATGTCATCTTATGAAGCAATTTCTTAAACAAATCAGGGAAAATAAGTTACTTTTTGTGACTTTGGACAAGTTGTTGCCTCTCTTTGTGCCTTGGTTTCCAATTCTGCAAAGCAGGGACAATAATGGCACCTTTATTATTTTCATGTGAAAAACTCCTTTAGAAAGAAATTAATTCCAGGTTTTTAGGAGATTTTCTATTTTTTAAACACTTTTGATAAGTCCAAGTTGGTTGCCAAATGACCTGTTAATCTCTAAGGTCCTTAGGGATGAAAGCAAAATGAAAAAATTACCACATCATCAAAATGAGCCAGATCGAGTTCCTTAATCCACTCATTCTATTGCAGGAAACGTTTGCCATGTCAAGACCCAAGAAGACTCGATCCCCTTTCAAGGCTGTTCCTAATCTCTGTACTCACTTTGTTTTAGAAGATTCTTTGTGGGAAGACAAAGATGATGACTGCGATTTAGTCTCTTTCTCCAGTCTGACTTTCTTGCTCTCATGGTCTCTGTCTGCTTCACCCTATAATTGCAGTATAACAAAGTATAATAGTTACTAACACAATTGTGTAGGCAAAGTAGGAAAAAAAGATACACAGCAAATACAAGGAGAATTAGACTTTTGGAGACATCGACCTATACACACACAACAACCTTCTAAGTCCCCCAACCCACTGAGCTGCACAAGTCAGGGGGCTCAGCTTTTCTTCTAATGAAAACACAAGTACATTGTTAAAAACAAAACAGGATACAAAATCATCTGTCTAGATGGTTTAGAGATAGGTCTAGAAAGACACAACAAAATAAGAATAGTTGCTCTGGGATTCCGGTGAACTTTTTCTTCCAAATGATAGTTTTTAAAAAAGTATTGTCTTATTTTTCTCTACACATATAGACTCATGTTTTTATTTTTCAAGACATTCGATAGAAAATAAAGAATTGCAAATACGATTTCAGTGAGATGGGATATTTAATTCTACAGGAGTTAAGTGCCTCAAAATACCCCTTTTATACCAACTAATGTACGAGATAAATACACAAAATCATTAAGACAACAAAAGAATTCTTCAGGATGTCAGTCTTTCCCATTCCTGTGCTCACCTGTCAGCATGCACACCAAGTTTACAAAAAGTTCACCATTTCGACCCAGGGACTGCATGGTGGCCTCCCTTGCAGGAGGCGGCCACCTCCTCCCAGGCCACTGGTCTGGGCACAGGCCCTACCCCCCGGGAAGAACGTGCCTCTCCAGCACGTGACAGTGAAAGGACTGGTGGGAGTCCTTCAGTTAATTCTGATGCACATTTAAAATTAAACTCCTCCAACCTTCAGTTCACTGAAATAGAAATCTGGGACACCATCCATCAATCTAGGACAGTCTCTTAAAAGCCTGAAGTCCTCCCTTAAAGCCTTAAAGGAAAACACACTCTTCAAATTAACTGCTTGTAGGAGGCCCCAGTTTCCACCACTGTCTCCCTTTTGTTTCCTGAACATCTCCAAGAAAAATGACTAAATTAAGATGTGTAGGCTTAAGCTCTGCCCAGATACTAATAGCAGCCTGGCCCTGCTCAAAAGACAGGGAAACGGAGAAAACATGCCCACCTCCTTGTATTCCACACTCGGGAAATGCCAGACTGCGCATTTCCGGTCAGCCCTTCATCAGCTTCTAGGGAAAAACACTTCACTTCTCGTCTCAAAATGGATCATTTCAGGTGGTTTATAAAGATATTTGTTTTTAGTCTCTTGGTGTGCACACGGTGAGAACATTAAGGAGAAGGAAGGCTTGTGCCTCTAGAGGCCCTCAGCTCTGCACTGCGCTGCCCACTGGCTCGGCCGGCCTCACTGAGGGAGTGCTTGGACGTGGCTAGTCCCAAGTGACGAGTGACTTCAAAGACTTAGCGCAAGAAAGGGAAATGTGATTTTTATTGATTAAACATTAAAGTGATATTTTAGATATTAAATAAATTACTAAAATTATTTAACTGGTTTTCTTTTTATATTTTGTACATATTTTACCGTGGTTGCTGGAAAACTGTAAATTACACACGCAGCTTGCGCCTTATTTCTCATGGACAGTGCTGCTCCCCACACTCTCCTGGAGGAAGCCTGCAAACTGGGCTCTGAACTTCCAACCCGCCAATGTAAAGAAGGAACTATACAATGCACAGGTGAGGTAAGAAACAGATGAATCGGCTCCTCAAAAACATGACCATTCATTATGGAAGACTGGAGAAGTATCCTGAGGGACCTAACAAGGAGGTAAAATGTGACATAAATAAGCACAACCTAAAGGCCCAACTGAAACACACCAGGAACCGTCACTGGCCATTCCTTCCCACCGTGGAAGGAATGGCTTTCAGCCGGTGGGAGCAGAGTCCTGAAGCACCATTCAGGAACGCACGCACGTGGGGGCTCTGCCGGCACACAGGCCACCCCCCGCAATCCATCCTGGTGACACTTGGGAGTCCGTCCATGTTGGCAGAGAAAAATGAATCAACTGGAAATGACTGGGTCAAGAGAGGACCCCAGTACCAGGGGCACCCTCCTCATCACTTGACCTACTACTGTGTCCCAGGGGCTCTGCCACCAGTGGGCCTACTGAGTTTTAGATTAAAGGCCACAAAACTGGCCCAGCAAGCAGTGCAAGAAGATGGAAAACTTACCTTTGGGAAGAGCCCCAGAATTTGCTAAAATACCCAGATACTGTACGTGAGGTAGTTAGTAACACACACTTTCTGCAATGGAAGGTATCTGTGGGCAGGTAATGATACATACCTTCCTGGGGAAAAGCTAAGCATAAACTGTCCACAGGTTACTTCCTTAAGAAAATACCAGACCCCAGGGGTGGAATGAGCATTAAGTTGTTTGTGTATTTTCATGCTGCTTAGGACTTGCTAATTATGACTATAAATCAAAGTGGCAGACCTTCTAAACCACATATGAAAATAAGACTCATAGTGAGTCATTTGTCACAAACTGGCTGCTGCAACCCTGGCTTGTGCCAATCAGTGAGTCAACGAACAGCCAAAACACAAGAAATCAGTAAATACTGATTTCAAGGCCAGCATCAGAACCGTTGGCATTTACTAGAATAATGTGTTTCATATTGACATGTAGCAACTTAGAAGCTGATAATATACAGTGAGCTGGGAGAAAGTAAGCCATTAAACCAACTAAAGCAAAAATCCCCTTCTGTTCACTTTGCTTGCTTGACTGAGTTCAAGCTCATGGGCTTGAGGTTAGTATTTCTGTACACTGTGCACTTGGAACCTTGTCATCGCCCATCTGGAACAGTCACAGTGGCTTCTCCAGAGCAGGCACTTAGTAAGTATTTGTTAACTGGCATGGAAATGAAGTTCAGCAGCTGAAGGCATGGCTGAGGTCCCTGGATGGTTTTAGGAAGAAGGAGCCTTGCAATACTGGGTGGCAGGAAATGCAAACTTGAATTTCCAGACTGGAAAACAGGAGGCAAGGAGTCTTTGAGATTTTTCTAGATCAAGGAGCCATCTGAATATGAGATGAGAGTAATGTACTTCTTCTCTTAAAGAGGAAAAAGACGTCTCCTCTGCCCTGTGGCTTATCCCCCACTTCAGGGAGCCCTGTCCCAGGTCTGGGAGTCAGAAGGCACCTTCCCCAGGAGGGTGGGTGTCTCAGTGGCACTGCACCTACAACAAAAGGAGGCCACTGGCGGCAGACCTGGTCCTAACTGACTTGTTTGCCTTTCTTAACCTGTTGGGCCAGGTAGTCCTGCATTATCTGCCAAATGTGCCCCACCCACAGAGGAGAGCAAAGGGCGAGAATAAAGTCCATAAAAGGAAGAGCTGGGACTGCGCTAGAACAAGGTGGTTTCTGGGAGAGACCGCTGCCAGGCAGCCTGCAGCCCGCCCAGCCCCTGGCTCACCATCTAGGTACTACTACCTGAATGAAGCAGGGAAATGAAGGTGAGTTTTTCAGAACTGACACTCATTTTAGGCTGTAGTGTTTCTAACAGGTGTTAGGATAGTGTACTGGGAACTCGGCTGCGATGGGGAGAGATGAGGAGCATCTGGAAGAGAAAGTGGAGAAGGAGTGTGGGGGTGGGTGGGGGAGGGAGTACCAGGGTGTGGGCAGTAGAGGGGTTGAGCGACTGATGATATTACAGCTGCCAGAGTCAGTACAATGGTCTTGAATTATGACCTTGTGACTCTCCTCCAAGGTATCCCCTCCCCACTAGACACTTGTGAAAGAAAATAACTGGGAAGATACCTGAACTCCAAATCTTTTACTAAGCAGCTGAGTGATGCTTGAGCCTCTTAGATCTCATCCACATCAGGCAGCGGCTGAATAATTGACCTATGAGGTTTCGGCACTAAAATTCTAAGACTGCCGTTTTCTCCCACAGGGAAGCGAAGGAGCTTGGTAGCACGAAAGAAAAGGAAGTGGAGAAGCACCTGTGGGGGTGGACCTTCAGGTACTTCTCCGGGATGTGCCTCAGCAGGAGGCTTGATAAGAAGATGACACAGCCGATGCCAAGTCCAAGTTGGCACCAAGAAGGAGGGCAGGACTCACTGAGAAGACAGGATATGTTCACTGGGATAAGTTCTAGAGAAAAGGAAAATCAATCCATTTTCTTTTCCTCTTTAAGGTGAGAGAATAGACAGGCATGGCTTAAAACAGTCTTAACATGCATACGCTTACAATATTCTTAGAGTAACAAGCATGAAGAAATTAGATTGAAATAGCTTCAGGAAATCATGACTGACTTTTCAAACCCTTGATTTTAAAAGATAATAACTGAGAATGTTATCTGGAGAAAAATCCAAGAAAAAACAGACCTTGGATAGAAGGGAAGGACTGCGCCAACAACCATCCTCAAGCAGTAAAAATACACATTTAGCTACCACATCCCATTACTTCCCCTCCTCATGCCTCAAAACACACACAAACGACGGCACTGAAATTTGTTCCCAATAATGTCAAACCTTCTTGGTCAATAGAGCAATTATTTAGAAAAGGGAAAAGATCTGAATGAATGTACCTCCTGTCCTGTTATTTATAGAAATGACTATTAAGACAGTGTAGCATTTTTTTGAAAGGCAATTTATAAAATGATTGAATTAAAGGAGACATTAGTGTAAAAGTGCTGGATCAATGCCAAGTGCACACCTGGAGCTGCATGCACACTGTGCCCACTTTTAGAACACTCTCAGTTGCACTGGCCTGACTGTATGGTATATTGTGCTTCTCAACTTCAATTTTTCTTTCAAATCTGGAAAACATAATCTTGGTATAAAAATTATTTAAAATGAAAAAATAAGTTGTATTTTAATTTCTAAACTATAATCAGGATGAACTTCTGTAGTTTATGTAAAGAGCACTATGCATGTTCATGCCTATTAACCCTCACAATTTTCTCCACTTTTCCTCATGAATTGTTCCTTACCCACTGCATTAAAGTAGTAAAATCACATATACATAATGTGTATGTGTATATATATATATATATATTTCTTTTAAATTTTCAAATTGACTTTAGAGAGAAAGGCAGGGAGGGAGGGAGGGAGAAAGGGGAGAGAGATAGACACAGACAGATATCAATTTTTTGTCCCACTTATTTATGCATTCATTAGTTGATTCTTGTACATGCCCTGACCAGGAATCGAACCCACAACCTTGGCATATTGGATGATGCTCTAACAAACTGAGCTACCCAGCCAGGGCTATGTGTATGTGTAGATATATACTTCTATAGGGGCCACATCTGATGGCTTCATGACAGCTATAATCACCTTTAACTCTTTATGATCATCTTCTCACACTTTTAAATCTAAAATGGCTTTAAGGATCTGTTTGCCCTATGAAAACGTTTGCTAAATTTTATGCCAGGAGAGGAACAAATACTAACGGGCCTTTAGATAAAAATGCTAAATTCCACTAATGTGAAAGATCAGGCACATTCTTTAACTACTCTCACTATGCCCTCAGAGAGCCTTTTCTAGTGATCACACTTAAAATAAAGAACACGGACAAGTCTCTACTACCCAAATGGGGGGAAGCACCCAAACTTAAAAAAAGGAAAGCCCTGCCTCTGCCGCAGCTCCCAGGCCCACAGGCGGGGCTGCTCCAACCAGAGGATTCAGGGCCCTGACAGGAAGGGGGAGCCCTCCCCGCACAGGGAAGGATCTGAGGTTAGTAACGTTCAACACTAGCCATACCTGGACCCCAGTAGGAAGTAAACCCAAATGACACATGATTCTGATCATGAAATAGGTATACAGTGAGCTGATTTTTATATTTATCTCAAAGCTTCTAAGTAACATTTTTAACTAATGACATAACTGGGTTAGCCAAAAATCCATTTAGTTTTTTCTGTAAAACAAAAGACACAGTTCTCATTTTCACTGATAACTTTATTGATTTGGATATTTTGCGTATGTCGGCCATCTCCTAAGTGGTATAATGTTGACTGTTCTCAATTAATGTCTTGATTTGATCACTATCAACTTCAACTGGTCTACCTGACCATGGAGCATTATCCAAATGTCCAACGTGAAACTTCACAAACCACTTCTGACATATCCAATCAGTCACTGCACCTTTTCCATACGGCGCACAAATCTTTTTTTGAGTTTGTTGTGTTTTCACCTTTCTTGAAATAATGAAGTATAACATAGCAAAAATGTCGCACATTTTCTTCCATCATCAATATTAAAATGGCCACACAGAAATTTACCAGTTTTGTCCTAAGTTTTTAAAAAATGTATGCTGATAAGACAGCTGTCAGAATACAATCTAACAAAATTGTTTTGAATGAAGAAAGACAAGTTAGCGCTACTAGAACCATTGTATGGAAACAAACAAACAAACTTTTTGGCTAACTCAGGAATTAAGGCAAGGGACTCCTGGTTGCCTAGGTGATGACACCTAAACACAGCACTGGGGGAATTTCTCTACCCTAAGAACTAGCTTTGTATGATGCTGGCCCCATAGTAAGGCTCTGCTGCAGGGGTTCCCAGGCCCTGAAACATTAGGATTCACTAAGAGTTTTAAAATACCAGTGGGGGTGAGGGGTTGGAGGGTGCATACCCTGCCATCAGTACTGCAGGCTCCTCAGGGGACCACAGTGACAAGCCAGGGTTTGCAACCGCTGGTTCTTACCCTGATTCTGTCAATGCCACAGCAAAGGGGGAGACTATTCCCAGGGCCAGAGCTCTCAGCTGCTTGCCAGGGCTTTGTAGAAAGCATCCACTGGACTGAGATGAGGGGCTGGTTATTTCTTCACGCTCCAAGCAGAAAGATACATGAGCCACCCCAGTGGAGTTTAGCCAAGGGCTGGGAATGGCTGTCAGAGGGCAGAGTTCACACACTCAACAGGGAGAGCTGAGGTTCCCTTTCTGGAGCTGCAAGCCATGCTCCTAGATTTGCAGAGAGCATGGGCTAGGCTGAGAACTGTCTGGGGAAGCCTCTGATTTTTAACATTTTTGCCTAGTTAGGAAGCATTTTAGAAGCTAATACTTCTCACCCCAGCTCATGACGAAGATTAGTGTTGGAAGCAGGATAAGACCATGGTAGCTGGGGAGATAGGTGACAAAAAGATTTCTCAGGAGAAGGTAAATGAATGTATTTTTGCAGTCTTCTCGGGTACATTAAGTGCAGGTAACTTTCTCTGAGCCAGGGCCACCATAATTTTCTCCATTAAGTTTTGCACCTCTCACACACAAACACTGTTTTAATGGCTTTCTGGCAAGAAGAAGAACGTGCCCTCTTCCAGCGGGAACAGCACGGCCAGTGCACTTGGCCCGCTGGCCTGCTGCAGTCCTGGTGGCAACGCCCTCGGGGCCCCTTCACCAAGGTTCTGCAGAAAACAGTCACCCTTACTGTTTGTGAAAGTCATGTTATATTTTTAACCTAGTGCAGTAATCAGCGGCATCACAGACGTGACAGCAGACTTCATGATCTTTTTGCCCTTTGTTATTCTTAGCTCCACTTCCACAACTGAGTAAGAAGTTTCTTCTGTAGTCATAAGAGTGTTACAGTTTTAAGGGGGTGGGCTGGGCTGGGAGTAAAAGGCAGAAACCTGTACTTGAACAACAATTAAAATTTTAAAAAATGTATTAAAAAAAGTGTTACAATTTTTACTCCTTCTCAGCAGGAAATAGGTGGCTCTTCCTGGGCCTCCCACTCTGAATCTGAGGCAGGTTGGCTTGGGAATGCCACTGGGGAAAAAACTCACCAATCTTTCATCAAGAAATAGCAAAAACACCCTATCAGGAGCTCAATGATTAAGAATAAAGGAAGAGCCCTGGCTGGTGTGGCTCAGTGGATTGAACACGGGCTGTGAAACCAAGGGTCACCAGTTCGACTCCCAGTCAGGGCACATGCCTGGGTTGCGGGCCAGGTCCCCAATGGATGCCACAGGACAGGCAACCACACATTGATGTTTCTCTCTCTCTTTCTCACTCCCTTCCCCTCTCTCTATAAATAAATAAATAAAATCTTTAAAAAGAGAATAAAGGAAGAAAGGAGACTGACCACAATAGTGATATGCCCATGTAACTGAGGGCCTAAGTAATTCACAGATTTTTTTTTACTATGTTCCTTTTTAAAGTGAAAACTTCCAAAAACTGTAATAAATAAAATGACAGATTTTTAATACTTAACAATGTACCACTCCCATCTATGAGTCAACAAGATGTCCTAACCATAAGTTTAATACAATAGCTCTAAAACCTTTTAAATAATCTTCTGCTTGTCAATAGAAGAAATAGTGGAGGTCACGGGTTCTCAATCTGGTGTGTTCAACTCAGTGAGGTAGTATGTGGCCCCAGTGCAGGGCTGGTATCAAAAAGATCATCCTGCAGGAGTCAAATTTAGTGTAGGGCAGCGCTTTCAGGAACTCAGAATACTAATTTACATTTCAATTCATGTAAGGTTTATAATTTCTAGAGAAAAATCAAATGAGCCAGGAAGTAAGTATCGATGTTATCAGAATAAATAAAAATGTATCCCTCCCAATGCTGCATTATCCTAAAATAAGATATCCTTTCCAAGGAGTGCCTCGTCGTTTCTCAGTCTGTAATAAAGGAGCAACCGGTTTAGGAGCAAAGCCTACCTCGAATCCAAACAAACACTTCCAGCCTCTTCTAAGACAACTCAGGGCTGCAGTCAAGGGCCAAGCAAAGGCAGCCCTAAGCCAACAGCAGGTACAGGCTACACTGTAGGGAAAGGCCAGGCCCCGCTACTTACCTTTCTCTTTTTGACCAACTTGCTTGAGTTGTCTGAGCTTCTCTTCTCAGAATCCAGTTTCTTCCCTGCCAATGGCTGTTTGTCCTCTGGTTTCTTCTGGTGGCTGCCCTTCCCAGGTGGCTGGGGCACCCAGGAGAGGAGGTCGAGGCTTATCTTCACCACCAAGCTTTGTGGGGGAGGAGTGTCCCTGAGTGGGGAGACCAGTTTGGTGTCTCTCAAAGGCACCGGGAGTTTGCCCTTCCTGCGGTCCTCCTGCACCACCACTGCCTGGCGACAGCCAGTAGCCCTGCCACCAACGCCACCATCGTGTGTGGGACCCTGGCTCTGAGTCAGGGGAACGAGGGCCAAATGCTCAGGGCTCCTGTCCTCCACATTGTCATTCGTGGGCTCGGGACCCAAGAGCGTCTTTGAGGGGGCCGGGGGCCCACCCCTGTGCTTCTTCTTTTCACTGGGGGTTGGCACGGCTGGTTTAGGCTCTCTGCCGTCTCCAGCACGGGGCCTCCCTTTCGTCTTCACCTTGGGCTTTTCTTTGGAAGGCTGGTCCTTGGATCCATGGGGAAGTACCGGCTCACTCTCCACCTGCAAGCTGGCCCGAGAGTCCACTGGGGCAGAGGCCTTGATGGGGTTTTTGGGTTGTTTGGTTCCAACAGTCTGCCTCTGCGGCAGCTCCTGTTGGGCAGGGGACTTCTGACAGCTTCTCTTGCCAGTGTGAGGGCCTTCAGGAGGGACCCGTGAGGCTCTGCCCGAGCCTTTGTGGGGAGGATCTTTGGATTCCGAATGCTCGTGACTAGTGGTGCCACCGTCACCACCCTTGCCCTTCTCGTCTGGGTGCTGAGGTGGTGGCTCTGCACTCCCCAGGGCCTCTGATGGCAATGCTGGCTGGCTGACTTTGGTCAGCCAGTTGTCTAGCTGCCATTTGTTTGTCGTAGGAGGTTCAGGCTAGAAACAAGGAAAAAGAGAAAAGTGTTAACTGACCAAAGGTTAATACAATAACCAATTCTTCCCTTGGTCACTCACCCAATCCTACAGTACTGTCTTGGGAGACACAATCATTCCACACTTAAGATCAGGTCCTTTTTATCCTCCTCAAATTACAGGTGACAATCTACAAGAATTGACTCTTAAACCAATCTTTCAATTTGTTGTGCTACAGGAATTTTGCTTTAGTAGATATTGACTAATAATAGACCATTAAGTATTGACCAATGCAGACAACCACTGACCTGCTGAGAAATCTTTGCAACATAAATATTTTGTTCTAATGGTAATCACAGTATTAACAACAATTAATATTTTGTTCTAATAGTAATTAGTTACATAAACACAACTGACACACTTTGACTTGCAAACTATTCTATCAGAAAATAATAGGCAGCCTTAAATAGCATCTAGCAATGCTCAATAAATATTTTTAAATTAAAAAAAGAAAGAAAATAATAGGCGATAAAAAGAATTCTTTTGTCAAGGATTTTCAGAAGAAAGCTAATGAACAAACTAAACTAAGTCTTGGTGATTAGCTACAGCTTTCATGCTTTATCCTTTTCTTTATACACTTTTTAACTAAAAATTACTTTCTTCAGACTAGATAACATTTCTCTTATTTAGTTAAAAACATTATAAGCATTTATCTGTAAAAAGGTTTTTAGTATATCAAGATAGATATCGATTTTGAAATTTAACACCTGAATAAAAAGACTCAAGTGATGAGCATCCCTTCCATTTGAGCTCTTTAAAAATCAAGCATTATGTCTCCTGTCACAGGCAATGTGCGCTAAAGTGGCCCCATTTTTCTAAGACATACAGGTAGGCTTCAAAGCACACAATTCAGAGCAATGAGATTATACCGGTTACCTGTGCAACTGATCTGGCAAATAAACAGAAGCCCCTGACACCTCCTGTTACCTCAACTGTTGTTTAAATCTTTGCTGTTAACCGATGGTTGATGCATCCCACCATCTCTCTCCAACTAGGTGCTGGGATTTATTAACAGAATGACAGAGACCTTTGCATCTCCAGGTTCCACTACTGGGTCTCACATACGGTGGTGTACATTGAGAGAGCTACTTGAGCATTCCTAGAGGTGTATTACTGTGCCCATAAATATGTCGTATAAAAATATTAGTGTCTAGTAGGGTAAGCAACGAGTACACTTTTTAAAGGGCAGCACCTCATCCACCCTGCACGTTCTTCTGTCATCTGACAGGTGGTTTACAGTAACGACTAAACCACATGCACAATGCACCAGAAAGTCAGCTGGAAGATATTCCACACAGGATTAACTGATTCAATTATGGATGAGGAGGCCACGCCGGTGGGTGGACAAGATTTTACAGGAAAGATTGCTAACAATTTTCCCAAGTGAACTATCCCGAATATTCAACTCTAAAACAACATGTGAACTTAATACATATAAGATATATGAATATAATTTAAAGGCTTTCAGGCCAGAAAAAAGGTAATTAATTGCAACTGAAACAGGATAGAACTAACAGGAACTTTAAGGAACCAGATGAGACCACACTTTGGCAGAAAGATGGCTACATGACTGCTTTCTTCTGTTTCCCCCATGTTGCTGCTTTAGCATAACACAACTCCTTCACAGTTTCCTTGCCCTACACCAGCTCTGCACCCAGGCTCGCATTTGATTTGTCAGAGCAGGGAGGGAGGGAAGAAAGAAAGTACCCTTACATGCCAGAAATTTTGCCATGTGTAATCTAAAACTGTATTCAATATTCTAAGGAGACAGGATGACTGTGAAGGGTGGAGAAAAGGTTAGTGCACAACACCTGCCTGTCAAACACTGGTTCCTGAGAAAGCTTGGGGGTGTGGCAATACTCGTGGTTAACTGGGGACAAAGCACTGGGGGATACCATGTGACAATCATGTCAGGAACCAAACCCTCCAAACCCTTTCCTGGGAAAGGTACGGCATCACCTCACCAGGGCTTCATGGACAACTGTACTCCAGTCACTGACATGCTACACAGAAAAAGTATGTATGCAGGAACCAACGAGAAAGGTTGATTCCGGTATAGGTATCATTTGCCTTTTCTCTCCCAAAACAGGACAGTGTAAGATACAATTAGTAGTCCCTAATGGAATGTCCTGGTTACAGAAATAAAACACATTTTCTTCCACTGCAGTCCTAAAAATGTCCAGAAGGCAGGCATATGGCCCAATTGCAGAGTCAAACTGAGCTGGTGTGCCCAGATGGAGGGGAAGGGGTAGGGACTATCCTTCCTGTGTACCTACTATAAAGAAGTAAAATGGATAGAATTCCGTCAAGGTCAGGTATTAGTTTGCTGTTGGAATGGGGGAAACTTTTACATTAAGGGGCTGATTACAAATAGATTTTAAAATGAATTTTAAGTGTGCAAGTGCTGGACAGGATCGAGGTTTGAGCTTTCATTTCTCCGTCTGCCATTCCCCATGCCCTGTCCCCAGCCCCCGAGGGCTGCAGTAACTCACACATTGCACATTGGAAATGAAAAAATATGATACGTTTTCATTAAGCACTTTAATACATGTTTGACCATATGTCCCTTTCTCTTTCCTAATTTTTCAAACTGGCAAAAGTTCACATATTTTAGAATGAATTGTGATTTTGTATAAAAAGCTTTGAGCTATGTACAATATATGACTACTTTTCTAGTAAGATACCATAGTTGTGAGGGAGTATGCATCCAAGAATTGAAAGAAAAAAGAAAAGCAAAGAAGGAGAGAGAGAAGCAGCATGGTATAGTAGGAAATAAAAAGGCTTCAGTGTTAAAGGGCTAGGGGTTTGAATCTTCAGGGCTGCCACTTCCTTTACCAGTGAAAAGAAAGCTCCAACCTTTTAGGGTTGTGGGAGGGTTAAGAGCCTCTAGGCAATCAACCAAGGTCATTAACTACCAAAGAAATAGACAATGAACAGATTAGAAAACTAAGCATATCCTTCAATAACTGAGAACAGAATCATTTCCCCCTAAATTTACTGTTTTTACTTAAGCAGTAAAAAGGTGAGGTGTCCCATATATTTTCAGAAGCTGAGGATTCCATTTTGAACCTTTCTATAAAGCAAACGCCGAGAGTCTGCTTCCCAAGTTCACGCCAGCTCATTTGGCAGGCGTATAACATTTCAGATTCTCCTAAGACTGCTAAAGCACGTCATCAAATGAATTTAAAATATAGTCATAAAAAGCAACTTTCTCAGCATTAAAAATAGAATTTACGAAAGGGTGAGAAAGTAATAACTAGTAACTATGGCCTGTTATGTATAGGATTCATGTTACTCTCAACTAATACAGGAGATTTACAGTAAAAAAATATTCATTTTTAAAAGAAAAGGAAAGTAGTTAAATACCTGCAGGAAAATTAAAAGTTTAAAATCCAGGCAAAGACAAAATATTTCTAGGGAAGTTGAACCTCAGTACAAAACGTATAAACCACACCAAGTTAATTAAGACTTGCACAGCACTACAAAAGTACAAATATGAACCTATTTACTAAGGCAATTAAAAAAAATAAAGTAGGCTTTTCCCTCCCTCCTGACCTGTGGGAAATTGCAGCCCTCTGTGGTGCAATTGCAGCCCTCCGTCATCTGTGGTGGAATTGCAGCCAAGATGCAGATTTTTGTGAAAACCCTTATGGGGAAGAACACTCTCAAAGGTTGAACCCTCAGGTACAAGAGAAAATGTAAAGGCCAAGATGCAGGATAAAGAAGGAATTCCTTCTGATACGCAGAGACTGATCTGGCTGGCAAGCCACTGGAAGATTGACGTGCTTTGTTGGACTGCAACATTCAAAAGCAGCCCGCTCTTCGTCTTGTGTTGAGACGTCATGGTAGTGCTAAGAAAACGAGGAAGTCTTATACCACTCCCAAGAAGAATATGCATAAGAGAAAGAGGGCTAAGCTGGCTGTCCCAAATACTACATGGTGGATGAGAATGGCAGAACCAGCCGCCTTCACCGAGAGCCCCTTCGTGGATGCGCTGCTGGAGGCGCACGCCAGCCACCCTGACAGACGCTACTGTGGTGCACGTTGTCTGCCGGGCCGCTTCAAACGACCCAGATGACAAGTCATTGTATGTCAGTTAATAAAAGACATGCACCAACATTTTAAATAAATAACAATAAAAGTAAATAAAAATTAAAAATAAAGCAGGATAGGAACATTTATTTCTTTATCTGACTCTCTATTTCAGTAACCTCTTGAGCAAAAAGGCATAATTGTTTCACTAAATCAAATTCCAGATTAATCTTTAAAATTTCAACTATTGCCATTTCCACTTTATTTGAATATAACCTTATTATTTAGTTGAATTCTGTACCATCAGTAACATAAGGAGCATGAAGATTTTTCTTACTGAACAAGGTTGAGACACAAAGCAAAGTTCTTATAAATATTAACAGTGAATAATCACATAATTTGTCCACTGGGCATATTCAATATCTTTTTCCCTGTGGCATAGAAAGATTATTTCAATAGCAATTAGTATCACACACGGAAATAAAGAACCCCCAGAAACACAGAGAGTAGTTTCTAAGATCTGAAAGGCACTGCAAGTGCAGTTAATGCTGACCTATGTTTATTCACTCCAAAAGAATATTTATTGAGCAATTACTCTGGGTCAGACATAAATTCACATCTAACAAAAAATGACACTCAGTCATGTTGTCAGCCTCCCTGACCCTTAGACGTGGCTCTAAGCCTCACTCCGTGATCCCCAGATGGAGCCGGTCACTGCTCTAGTGGAACCAACTGCCTTGCTTTCTAAACAGCAGAACAAATACTGAGAACTTGAACACTTTCTTAATCAGAAATTTTCATTTTCCAGAATTCCCATCTCAACTATGTGGAATAACTTTCTCTACACAAGCTGGTCTAGTTCACCCAAAATGCCTTCCCTTTTCACCAAGCAGCCTTTTCCCGCACAGTTTTACATTGCTACTCTAAGTCTTGAGGGCATTTGGCAACCCTATCAGCTGTTACTAGATTTCCTGTGCCTCGACAATCCAGTAGGTAGCATAAATCCTCTAGAAAAATGCAGTGCTTGAAATTTTCAATCTCATCTGTTTACCTTTACAGTATTTCCCAAGGGCAGTGACAGGCAAACACAGTTATCCCTGTTTTACATGGGGCAGAGGGTGCAAAGAAACTCAGCCCTGGCGAAATCACACCACCATTATTTTAATGGCTTTTACTGAATCAAAAATAGAACCTCTGAAGACTCATTTGTAGTTCATGTTCCTGCCCTTTGCTAAATCAGGCTGCCTCCTTTTGATTTCCTTAATTCATGCATTCCTGAAATTTCAAAAAGAATCCTCATTAATATTAAAACAGCAACCTACTAAAAATGAGTTTTCTTCTCAAAAGGGAAAAGAAAATGGTGTGCAAACATTCTTAATGAGTTGCCCTTCAAAACACACTAGCGACAACAGAGAAGAACCTATCATTTTAAACAGGAGAGAAGACCTCTCTCCCAAACCTCCACTGCCAAACGTTTGGTAAGAAATAAGTAAATAGAAACAGCTGGTTCCACACGAAGTCGGAGCAGGAAAACACTGCCCCAGGGGACAACACTACTCAGTCCCACGGTCCGGCCCACAGTGGACTCTAGCCCCAGAATGCTGCCATCTTAAGATGGTCTCCTGGAGGGGACACGGTACCTCAGGAGCCGGAGGTTCGTGGGGCTCATTCTCCTCGCTGTCACTTGAGCTGCTCTCGCTCTCCGAGTCCGAGGAGCTGTCTGAGTCACTGGTGCTCTCTGACTCTGCACCACTGGAATGTGCTGAGGCCGCTGCTTCTGGAAGCGACTGTGGAGCGCTGCAAAGCAACCAAAAGAGATCATCTGAAGACACCACCCAAGGTGGATTTTTTCCCCTCTTTATTTACTTGCTGCTCTGCTCATTTTTCTGCTACTCAAAAGAAAACACTTTGATACTACCAAACAGTACTAAATTACTGTATCATCCGGTTGACAGAAAGGACTATAATGGCTCAAAGATCAGAAAAAAAAAACCCACCAAACTTTAAAATAGCTCACCTGATAACTCTATAAAAGAGAAGCCTGTGGAATTTTGCTCCTGAAAACATTTTAAGCTATACTAATTTCACTGAGATGCTGGGTGCTTTCTATTAGGGGTTGGTAAACCATGGCCTGGGCTGGCTGCCTGTTTTACTAAATAAAGTTTAACTGGAACTCATACAAACCTATTATTTCATGTATTATCTATGTCTGCTTTTACAGTGAAAAAGCAAAGTTGACTAGCTTTAGCACATACTGTAATGGCCCACAAAGCCCAAAATATTTACTTTCTGACACTTAAGTTTGTTGACCCCTGCTACAGGTAACCCAAACAAGTTAATTTAAGAAAGAATAGCAAATACATTAAAATCTCCCTCTATATAGAGAAAGTCTATATGAGAACTGTATGGCTGCCAAAGACTATTGAATATAAATGGTGTTGTTCCTTTGGAAAGTGACCTCCAAGTCAAGCCAGTCACACTCTTGGGCAGAATTATAAAATAGGCCATTCTTTACAAGTGGCTTAGGATAATCCACAAATATCAGCCGAAGCAGAGATTAACCACTCCAAGTTTTCAAAATAGGACAGTAACTCCAGGTCAGCAGAGAAAACACTGCTGGGCATACACAGAATTTCAGAATATATCTGAAAACCTTGCCTTTGATGGAATTAGCAAAAGCAGTAAATCAATACCTATACTCTCGAGAGCCTCCAAATCTACCTAAAATATTAAACTTATTAAATAAAATTATATTAGGATAAGTAGAATTTGAAAAATATAACAAACAAAACCACTAGTTGAGGTCATTTTAAAACAAACTATACTATGACATAATTTCCTCATATAAATGCTGCCTCAAGTTTGTGATCATTTTCACACTGGCAGCTAAAGGGCTTAAATCAGTGATGAAAAACAGAACGAGCACCACTTTCAGTGCTACTGCTGCCTTTGATTTATCCTCACTTTGTTGTTTCTCTTTTCTTTTCCTCCACTTTCAAGTTAGGCTACTTTGTCATATTTAATGAGTCATTATAAGCCACTAGAAATTACTGAACAAAATGGAATATAAATAAATGAGCAGAGCTTATGGATCCATAAGACCGTGCACAATTACATGAGCTTCCTCCACATTAGCTGAAACATCGCGTGTACGCGATGGCCTTTACTGCTGAGCTTGTCTGGGAACGGATGACCGCACCTCACGGAGTCAAAGAGCCGTGGTGCAATCTAACTCTTCCTTGTTCGGGAGGTCAGGCACTGGCAAATTAAATCATTAAATTCAGTTCCAGAGGCAGTTTAGATAGTTTCCATCTCCAAAACTTAAAACATAATGTTTTCTAAAACATGGCCAAGCTGTTTACTAAATGAAAACAGTGTCATTTCCATCACACTAAAATGTACTTACTGCCAGTCCATTTACAGAGCAACTGTAATAGTTAAAAAATTCATGACAAAAAAAAAAAAACAGGCAATATGGAAATTTCAGCTTTATAGTTTTTGAAAATACAGTAACTCAGTCACTTTCAAAGAAACACTGGGCTCTTCAGCATAACTTTTCAAATACTGGTTACATAATACTAATGAAAGTGATGTAGGCTTATTTTAAATTCTCAAAACTTTTAACCACCCAAACTGATGATTTAGGCGGGGGCAGGGGTTCTTTCTCTTTCACAGAGTTAACAACCTCTCTAAGGTTATCTGAGGCTTTCAAAACATTAAACAGGTACTTTCTTTTAACTGTGATCCTCCCTCTTCTTCCCCATGAAGAAGTTACCAAAGTACTAAACAAGGCTGTGTTTTCCCCATTTTGTAGGAAAATGCAAACATTTTGTACAAGGGAGGAGAAACCCACACATGATACCTTGGCGGTGCAGATGCAGGAGGCTTCTCTGGGGTCTAGGCATTCACAGTAAGGGGAGGGAGGACAAGGAAGAGAACAAAAAACAGGTTAGGATAAGCAGTTCGGAAATGTTAGGCAGATTTAAAAGATTCCTAGTGCTTCAGGATGTACGAAACTTACCTGTTCGATCTCACTGTCCTCACTGTCACTGAGCTGAAGGTCGTCTTCAAGCATGCTAAAATGGGCAGGGACACAGACACTGTAGAATTTAGAATAATTTCTAATAACTCCTTTTAACATATAAACAGAAAATATGGTTAATGATTAAAATAAGAGATAGGATAGATGAGGACTTCAATTCAAAATGGCAGCATAGGCACACAGACCACCTCTGTGAATAATCAAATCAAAATCACAACTAAATTATGGAACCACCACCACTCAGAACCATCAAAAATCAAACTAAATGGAAGTCTGAAAACTACGGCATTAAAGAAAAGACATCCATCCAGACTGAGCCACAGAGCTGGCAGGTTGGTGCCATATCTGAGACTCTGTCAACCTAGCTAACACTGTTTGCCCCTCCTTGGAGATGTCCTGAGACTCCATTCAGGAGTCTCCCAAACTGTTAATAGAGATTTTTCCATATGAAAGGCTGGTGTTGGCTCATGTTTGACAACTTCCTAAATCCTCTCAAACAAGTAAAAGGCAGCTTCACTGACCACCCCCCACCCACGCACCCAAACCTCTTGCTAAGGGCCCCAGCAGCAGCCAGCCTAGATTCACAGTTTGGCTTCACGGGGAACTGACAAGTCCAGCACAAGTAGCAGCTATCTCGGATTGCTTTATATCCCAGGCAGGGTGACCCCGGGCAAACACACTGGGGGCTGACCTTGGCCTGCACTACCCAGGAAACCCCAGCACCTGCGCAGCCAGTGGACAGCTACAGACCACATTGGAGCACCGACCACCCTGCCCTCACAGAGCTGATCCTCCATGGAGGGCAGAGGTTGGAGGACAGTGGTCACAGGCAGTCTTTGCAGTTGACTGGCATGGGTAAATCCCTCCCACTGACCTGCCAAAGCAATCAATTTCCACTACAAGAGAAGGGTGTACTGAGCCCACACAAAGGGCACACCTCAAGTACCTGGCTTGGGTGATAGGGGAGGCAGTGCCACTGAACACAACTGAACACCTACTATATTAGGCCACACTACTAAGACAGGGAATCATAGCAGCTCTACCTAATACACAGAAACAAACACAAGGAGGCTGCCAAAATGAGGAGACAAAAAAACATGGCCCAAAGGAAAGAACAAATCAAAACTCCAGGGAAAAAAACTAAACAAATAGGAGAATATCAAATCACAAATGAAGGATACACTAATTAAAATAAAAAATAATTTACAGGGAAACAAAAGTAGAGTGGATGAACTCAAAAATTAAATCAATAATTTGTAACAGAAAGAAGCATAAAACAACCAATCAGAACAACAACAAGAAACAACAAGAAAAAATAATTAAAAAAAAAAAACACGAGGGTAGTGTGAGCAGCCTCTGGGGGCAACTTCAAGCGTTCCAACATTCCTATCATAGGACTGCCAAAGGAGATGAGAAAGGGTAAGAAATTGGAAATCTATTTGAAAAAATAATGAAAGAAAACTTCCTTAATTTGGTGAAGAAATAGACATGCAAGTCCTGGAAGCAAAGAAGAGTCCCAAACAAGATGGATGCAAAGAGGCCCACTCCAAGACACAACATAATTAAAATGCCAAAGGTTAAAGATAAAGAGAGAATCTTAAAAGTAGCAAAGGAAAAGAAGTTAGTTACCTACAAGGGTGTTCCCGTAAGACTGTCAGCTGATTTCTCAAAGGAAACTTTGCAGGCTAGAAGGGACTGGCAAGAAATATTCAAAGTCATGAAGCAGGGACCTACAGCCAAGATTATTCTACCCAGCAAAGCTATCATTTAGAATAGAAGGACAGATAAAGAACTTCCCAGACAAGAAAAAACTAAAGGAGTTCGTCATCACCAAATCATGATTATGTGAAATGTTAAAGAGAATTATGTAACAAAGAAGATCAAAACTATGAACAATAAAATGGCAATAAATACATATCTTTCTATAACTGAATCTAAAAAACAAACTAAGCAAACAAGAAGAACAGAGACAGAATCATGGATACAGAGAGCATTTTGATGGTTGCCAGATGGGAGGGGGTGGTAGGAGAATGAGTGAAAAGGTGAGAGGACTAAGAAGTACAAACAGGTAGTTACAGAAAAGCTGTGGGGATGTAAAGTACGGTATAGGAAATGGAGAAGCCAGATCACTTACATGCATGACCCATGGACATGAACAATGGTGTGGGGATTGCCTGAGGGAGTGGGTGGTGCTGGGTTGGAGAAGGGCAAAGGGGGAAAATTTGGGATAACGGTAATAGCATAATCAATTAAATATAACCCCCCCACACCAAAAAGGGATGGTATATGTGTAGGGTTTATTTATTCATCCAATGCTTTATTTCATGGAAATATAAGTTTTACAATTATAACACAGAAACTAGTTCAGTCCAAAGCGCCTTACTATCCAAAATGGAATCTTTCACACATCTGAACATTAAAGGCAGAACTACCACAAGACAGGGATTTGTTGTCAGCCACAAGACCAAACTTCCCATGTCCGTGTGGTAGGAAGACAGGGAGATAGGTAGGTAGACAGGAAAGGAGGGAGGGAAAAGAAAGGGAACACACTCAAATTTTTTCCTTTGATATTCTCTATGAACTAGAATAAATGATTAACCATTGAATGAGTTAGCAGCAAATGAATATGTGCACAATGCTTACAACAGTGCCAGACACTTAAAAAGTGCTATATATAAATTAAATATATACATAGTATCAGGCAACAGTCACCTGAGAGTGCACTTATTACTATTGAACTTTATTTTTCATACATACAAAAGTCTCTTTTGTCTGCTTGAACACTGATGCGTGGAAAGAATAGTAATACAAATGATACCATTGCCTAGAAAATGTTTAACCTCACAGCTCTCATTCTGG
Source organism: Carollia perspicillata (assembly GCA_004027735.1). Classification (NCBI taxonomy): domain Eukaryota; kingdom Metazoa; phylum Chordata; class Mammalia; order Chiroptera; family Phyllostomidae; genus Carollia; species Carollia perspicillata. The sequence goes on from PVKM010000713.1 coordinate 43,698, forward strand.
TCACAATAAAAACTCAGTTCACTTCCCCAAAGTTGTATTAATACTCATCTCTGGGCAGTGTGGTTTATGATGAACCTAAACATTTAAAATGAACACTTTCCAATCTGTACATGAACTCACATCTTAGCCCCTTCCTTATCTCTCACCCTTTACCTTCTTCCATGGGCATGCCTAAACATCAAAGGAATAAATTAATAGACGCTCCTTCCACTTCCCCCCAAATCTGTGAGCGTGAGTATTTCAGAAAATGTTATTACACGAAAGTGGAAAACAAAGTCTGCTTCAGTATTATAGATGCTCAAAAAAGCAAATTATATTTGAGGTTACGACCCTTCAGTATTTCTAAAAATACCTCTTCAATAATCTCACCAACTATTTTTACTATAAGCCCACTACCTGCCACTGAGACAAACAGGAATCATTATTTTGGCAATCTTTGGTTAAATCACTATATTTTCTAATAAAAACAAATGATAAAACTTGACTCTTTCATAATGGCTGTCTGCATGCAGGGTTGTAATTCTGCCAAGAAGAATTTTCACCAACAAATGTACTAAAAAACATCCTATGAAAGTTTCTCAAAAACATGGAAACAGCTTGTACATATACATTTCACTTAATATTTATCTAAGGAAAGGTAGGTTCCTATTTTAGCAAGGCTAGAAAACACAGCCTTCAGATGGAGGCCTTGGCAAAAACCACAATGGTGCATATGGGAAAGTCACTCAACAAGTTTACTGCTGAACAGTGGCTTGGCTGGGGCACACGCAAGCAAAAGACAAAAGATATAACTTTGGAATAAATGTAAGAGAAAGAAATCTCACAAAGTGTATTCAGTATTAACCAACAACAACAAAACCACAGTAAATGAACCTCTTTGTGTCTTTAGTCATTCATTGGGTTTGTCTTGTATAAAACTGATTTGCCTTAATTTCCTGAAGCATCAATGGCCATGCAACTCAACCAAGCTTCCCATGTAAGCAAAGGACTGAACACCCCGTAAGCTGTTTGCCAAGCTACTGAATGCCTGGCTTCCACGAATGTGTTCTCCTAAAGCCAATCACAGAGTATGTGAGATATGTTGAGTAAACCAGAAAGTGTATGTTGTGACTTTTAGCTCTATTTGCTGTTAAGGCGTAAAAGGGACTGAAAAAAAAAAATGCTGTTTCAGATTCTGAAAATTTCTTCTTCCGAGCATTAAGTAGACAATGACAAAACAAGCCTCCAGGTGCGAAACTTAATCGGGACTTAACAGCCGAGGGACAGCGACCACTGGAGGAAGACCGTTGTAGGGTCTCCAAAGAACACTTGGTCAAAAAGCAACGAAAGATACACCAATAAATCAGACAAAATCTATTCATCACATGGGTTGTACTAGGCATTTCACGTAATCAAAATTCATGGGCGTAATTTATCTGACATGAAAATTAGCACACATGGCATTTTGTCAGTGTGTGTCCACTCAGCTAATAGTAACCAGGGAATCTTCCAGAAACCACAGTTTATATCATCAGAGATAGGTAGCTTAACATAAATCAGCAAGCTCGTAGTGGGGGGAAGAAACATTTTCTAAAGTTTTTGATAAAAAACATGTACTGCATCTCTATTAAGAAAAAAGGCTACTTAAAAGCCATAACTAAAAATTAATCACAGATGACACTCAGATATTTTTTTAAAAAGAATCTATATAGTTGGGGAAAATGTAACCCGATGACAGGTAAAGGTTTCATTTTTAGAGATAAGAAAATCTTTTTGAAAGAGTCAGTTGCTAAAGCCCTTCCCTGTCCCACAAACAATTACATCTGAGGCTGGGAACATGAGCATATCATACTATACCATACTTCACATATTATACATGAAAGAACTGGTCACTGAACGTGAAAAACGACAAAATCAACCACAGCATAGCTGGGCGAGCATCTTCATACTAAAAGAGAATCGATTGTCTTGGACCTAGTCCCATTCATACCAAGAAAATCTGGGTCAAGAGACCCCAAGGCCCAAGGGATGCACTCAACTGTAAGGTTTTCTGAGGCAGTGTCAAGTCATTTGTACCTTCTTAATCTCTGTATCTAGAACTTGGTAGGTACCCTAAAACCCTGGCTGAATGAAAAGCACCCCTTTTGCCGAAAAAGGAATAGTACCACAAAGCTGCACCCGCTCTGTGATCAGAAATTCACACACACTCCCTTTACTCACAACCCCGTGGGCTGGCTCTGACCATCTCCTCTGGTTCCAAGGATGAGGCAACAGCACAGATCCGCCACCTAACTGGCCCACGATCATGAAGCTGGTATGTGCTGGAGCCAGGATGCATAGGCCATTCCGTCTGACCCCATCCCCTTGCTCTGGCCCACACAGGACCCAATGGCAAGAAAGCGTGACTGGTGCAATGGAATCTAAATTCCAGCACCCACGGATAGAAGACTTTAATTTAAAAGAAAATAACTGTCAATAAAAAGAGAAAGGACAAATAAATAAAATAGCTATCTTGTTGGTAAAATAAATGTACTATTTTCCCTTACAAAAGTCAATGAAGTTTAAACCTTATATACTTTTTAAACTGGTCAAATAATTCATTTTGCTTTCAAATGCTAAGACAAAGCAGCTATTTCAAAGCACGTGGCACCATACGGCCTACCTTGGCACTGCTCAAGAGACCAGATGCTCAGGTAAAGCAACTCTCTGAACCACCGTGTAGGTCTGACCACATTTTACACTACTGGTTTGGTCAACGTTTTACTTAGAGGTAAGGAACAATTCTCAAACCCCTTCGGACAAATGCGTTCTTCTGGCAGCTGTTCTGTAAAGCTCAGAGCCAAGTACAGGTTCCGGCAGGCTCACTTCAGTGACTCAGAGTCCAATTGTTACTGAGCGAAGACACACAAGACAAGAAGCCTTTATTCCATTTCCATGCCTCAGCACTGGCCTTGCCCAAGATTTCACTGCCAATATTTTGTAACATCTCAATTCCAATCCCAAAACTATTTGAATACAGTGATTCTTTGGCTTAACGTTTCCTATCATCGGGCCATATATTTTATTTGGGAAAGAACAAGTGAAAGCAAGCTCACAGTAATGAATAAGCCACAATCCTGGTACGAGGTATACTTAAATGGTAAGTAAAGCAATGTGTTTTAGAAACCACTAATGAGTGTGTAAGAGTGTACAAACTTGCACAACCTCACAAACTTAAAATTTATTTGGGGACAGAAGAGGCAATGGGTTGCAGGAAAGGGAAGGGGGTGGGGTGCCGAAGCAGACACACAATTCCCAACATTTTAGATTCAATTGGGCTTTGATTCCTGTTTTGATAAAGGGCAGAAATGAGGACTACAAATGCTTTGCAGAGGATGATGGAAGGCTACAAATTATGAAGCGGCCCTCACACACAATAAATAACACGACAATGCAGATCTTAAGAAGCTGTGACACGACATGGAAGGGGACCTCTGGAACGATGAGGGCGGTAGGCAGGGTTCAGACTCGTGCAGACACGGCTCATAGGAGATCACGGGCTAACAAGACAGAGGGGGACTTCTCAGCGCGTGACTTAGTGTAGTGACTGGGCTCGTGGTGGATAAGGTAAACTTGGCACAGGTTTAAAAAATTATTTAAACTCCATGGATGAAGTGAAGATTACCTGAGGTCAAATAAAGATGAAAAAAATCACGAGTATAAATCAAGGAAAATTTAAAGTTAAAAAATAAGATTAAATCAGTAACTATGACAAATAATATACTAGTGCAAAGGTGACATACTGGATGACTACGAACAAAACCTAGAGAAATTACTGCTGAAAATAATGTTTATTAAATACTGGTTATAGGTAGTTAATCCAGCTCATGTGTAATCGTTTTCCTTCCACAGCTATTTCAGGGGCTCACTATTGTATGTTAGGCCCTACTCTAGATGCCATGAATACAACTCTATGCAGACAAAAATACCCACACTTTTGAGGCACTTACTGTGTAGAGCAGCAATTTTCAACTGCTGTGCTGCAAGAAGTATTAAAACATGCGATACCTGACTATTTATTTAGTCAGGGGCACTGACTTCTTTTCCCTTAGATTGTCACATAAAAAAATGACAACAGTCAACACAACAATAACCATCTGGTATGAATGAATCAAAATTATACCTTTCTTTGTCAGATCATCAAAAAATACATTTTTTGGTGTGGGGCAGAATTTTTAATTTATATGTGCCGTGAGATGAAAGAGCTTGAAAACAGCTGGTCTGGAGAAAGGAGATAAACAGCTATAAGATATTCTTCTTAAATGGGTAAGAAGAGCAAGCAGGGGAACGAAAGTATAAAAGAGAGAGGACAGGCGTGGGGTGCTCTTCTCCACGGGGTAGGTGGGGAAGACAGTATGGGTGAGGGGACAGCATCCAAGGAGAAGCTGAAAGGAGGAGGAATTAGGGGGAGAGTATTCAAGGCCTGGAACACAGCAAGGAGGCCAATGTGGCCGGAAAGGAAAGTGTGCTTTTAATATGGGGGGTGGGGGAAGGGCAGTAGGGGAGGAGGCAGAGGGGTGGGTTACAGATGGCCTTGGAGGCCTTTGTGGGTAAAGGGGGGGGGGGGTAAGAGGAAAGGAGTAGGGAGAGAGAAAAAATACAAACTCATGACGTAAACCACACCTTGCTGGTTTAACAGCCTAGCATCCCAGAGTGGATGAGAGGCACAGACCAGTTTAGGCCTAACAGAGTCTTAGAAATTTAAAACGCATTTTCTTCTATCTTTCAATCTATGTTTCAATTAGTCTGGGGTCACTTATGTAGTAAATTAGCGGTTATGATTAAAAGCGAGACTTAAGTGGACCCTTAGGGGTTCCTTTAAAACAAGTTTTACATATGCAAATGAACTACTTCAAAGTAGTCACTTCCAGTAAGAATTATTTCCTGGTGTCTTCAAAATGCCTAACAGACTGCAACATAAACTATCAAGCCCCTTTAAAGGTAGCATTTTTTGCTTCCCTCTTACCATTCAGGCTCCAGATGAAATGTCGCCTCCTCTGAGAGACCTCTCTTGACCTCCCACCCAGAAGTATCACCACCACGCGAGGAAACCCCTCCCCCAAGGCTGTCACTACCACATCACCTAGTTGGTATCACAGGCCACCTTTTAGTTACAAGTTGTGGAAGACAAGAATTTTGTCTTATTCGCCACTGTTTTCCCAAGTACCTAAAGCAGCACTAGGTACACAGCCTGTGTTCAATACTTAGCACTGAATGGATAATGGCAATTTCTGAAAATACCTCCAAGTCGCCTGGAGCCAAGCAAGTCCCCAAAATAATTTATATCATTGCAGTCAAAGGCACATTTAAAAATGGTGAGAACAATCTTTCTTTTGTAGAACACAAGCAGGCTCATTTACTTAACACTTAGCGGTTATACAACAAAATTAACTCTTCTTTTCCATCTTATTTGACCTGTGGTCTAAGGCCAAGTATGGGAGTAGATATCATCCTGAAGCAGTGCTCCCAGAGTAGTACGAGCCATAGCTGTATCATTTGAGAAAGTATAGCTCCAAGATGAAAACTTTGAAGATGATCTATTCAGCACCTTAGCAGTATTTTTATAATTATTAAAAATATGCTTCTTTCATATCCTCATCAGAATATCCTTTCGACATTACTCAAGTTCCAAGCATGAACTCATACACAGTGTTAAGTCAAACACTGTCTGCAAGAGATGCTAGAATACTGTTTAATAAAGCTGAAAGTCCAAGAGTGAAACTAACCATTCCAAGTGACTATAATTCTACCATGAGCCAGACACAGCACAGTGCAGATGGGACAGAGGTGAGTCCAGATTGTAGTGTTTTCTAAATATTGGTTTAATGTGCCCTAGTGAGTATAATTCTGAAATAAGCAGATTAAAAAACATTGAACAGCCCTGGCTAGTATAGCTCAGTGGATTGAGCACAGGCCTGTGAAGCAAAGGGTCGCCGGTTGGATTCCCAGTCAGGGCACATGCATGGGTTGCAGGCCAGGTCCTCAGTAGGGGACACACAAGAGATAAGCACACATTGATGTTTCTTTCCCACTCTCTCTCCTTCTCTTCCCCTCTCTCTAAAAATAAATAAAAAAATATTTTTTAAAAACACTGCACAGAATGATTCTTTTTCTTTGAACAGAAATTCTTCAATACTCAATTTTATAAATTTTCATTTTGCAACAGCATGATGAACATTATCTTATTATCTAAATGCCTTATTATCTTTTATTTTATACCTCCACCTTTCCTCCGGAAAACAAACAAAACACTTCTTCACTTTATCTACATTACTAATACAGTTATGAAGACCAATAGTCGTGGATCCCAGTCATTCGATCAGATCAGCTGGAAGTGAAAACAGTGCATCCTCTCCCAGAAATGCCCGGGAGTGAGCAGGGGGAATGAGCGAGAATGGGGCCTCCACTTCCATTCTGTGACGCTGCCGGTTTAATGCAGACCTACCAACGTGTAACTACCTGACTGGCACAAATGCTCTTTCCTTTTTTACAGGAGATGGGGGTATGATCTCAATGACAAATAATTTATAAGCTTTGCACATTAGGGTGACTTCAACCACTTCCTCCATGATATTTATCAGCAAACAGCACTCTAAGTTAGAGGTGCCATTAAAATAAAGGGTACAGGCAAAACGTTCTCACGTGATATAAGCTAACATTAAAGATAAGACAAAAAGAAGTACCTTGAAAAGGAAAATTATAAATAATTTCCTTAGGCTAAACATAATTCGGATGAACTGGTTCAGGTAAGCCACTTCTTCACTTAATTCTAGGACATTTCAGCTGACACGTGTCCTGATGTGATGACTTTATATTACAATAAACTGAAAGAACAGGGCTTCCTTTAACAAGATATTTAAAAACCAATAAAGTTTTGAGTAAAAGTAGAAACCTCAGGGCTCATTTTAAAAAGTATCAGACTCGTGCCAGCCTCCTTTATTAGCTTTGTATCATTTCTTCTCATCAAACTTCTGGGATGATCCCAATCCCAGCCTTTACATCCAGATATTCCCTGAAACTTCCCATGTAAGTAAATAAAAACTGCAAATTGCTCTAACGGCTAATTTCTGTCTCTTAGTTTAAATAAATACTAATGATTTCTGAGACCGATACAAGAAAAATAAAGGAGGGTACTTTCTAGTAAGGGCTTGGCAATATTGGGGTAAGGGTTGGAAAGGAAAAAGAAAATTAGCAACAATAATACCTATGACAGAGTTTCCTAAACATTAACAAAGTATCCCTTTTGAGAGACTGACAAGAGAATTGATACTTGCAAATTGTATCTGTCTGCAGAGAAAGGGAACTAACTGTCCACAATTACATAAAGGACATAATAACTATAGTAACTATAGTTATTATGTCATATAGATGACATTATTTATATACTTTTATATAAATACACACACACACACACAATTTGTACTCTGTAATACTCTGCACTTTGCCCTGAGAACTCAACAGATCTAAGGCTTAGAAAAGAGGACCTCTAATGCCAGGACCCCTTGCAGGGGTGTCCAACCCACAGCCCAGGATGGCAGTGAATGCAATCCAACACACAAAATTGTAAATTTACTTAAACATTATGAGTTATTTTTGTGATTCCATGTCATAATGTATTTAATGTGTGGCCCAAGACAACTCTTCTTCTTCCAGTGTGGCCCACAGACACCAAAAGGTTGGACGACACCCCTGCAGAGCAACACTTCCTGCCCTAACCTTCCGGGTAAACAGCACTGACATCCTAGCTAATCACCTACCTGCAGAGCTTGGCAGAAAGAATCGATCACTTGAGAACTAACTGGAGCTTCAACTACAGAAAGTAAAAGCGACGACTCTGCACACACTTCTTTCACACCTACATCCTTCTACCACCTGGTTAACTACCCTCCCCCCCAAGTCTGGACAGGTGTAAGTTAACACAGATTCTGCACACCTTATTTTCTCATGCTAGGCCCTTCTGTTCTCCTTCACACATACTATTCCACTTTTGTAAGGATTCCCAAGCACTGGTAACTCTGAAAGAGAATGCATTATGACCTGGATTTTTAAAACCAAAGTACAAATGACTCTGCAAGTAACATTTTTTTCCCTGACATTCAACACGCATTAGACTGTCTTCTAGCACTGTGTGTGCCTTTCAACAGTAAAGTACATGTCAGAGAACCCTAATGCTGACACTAGATCAAATTAACCTGTGAGCACTAAGGGGCTCGATGTACTGAATCCAGAAAAGCAACTGCACTTTACAAATTAATTGAAACAAGGCTTTCATCCGGTCTCCATAAACGTGACTCCTTAATCCTGGAGATACATTTCATTTGGGCACGTACCGACACCACCACCCTCACCCCCACACAACCGCAGGGGCGCAGCCCCTACCCACACAGGTTCAGTGCCACTCTCTCCCGGACCACTCGCCCTTTCCTCTTCGCCCCCACTAGGCCCTACTTTCATCCCTTCCCTAAATCAATTAGGAACACAACACAATTATTTTCTAATTAATTTTATATATAGGAAATTAACAGTTTTTGTAAAGAAAACACTAGATATGTCACAAGATGTAAGTATATCTGTTAGAAACATAGCTGCCTCTGATTTCAGTAGTTTAACTCACCAGAACTACTCAAAACTGTCACAGAAAATGGTCCCACTCCTGAACAACTACCTAAGCCTGAAACCTCATGGAAACCGTTATGGGAGGGTGCACCTGTGACCTGTTGGATCTGAAGTTGCTTCTCAGGCCTAGCTCAGACCTCACTGCCTTTCTTCCCCTACTCACAGACACCCGACACCCCTGCTTCCCTCGGGCGCTGCTGCCTCCTAGGAGAGTTCCTCCTTCTACTCTTACTGCCAAGTGGGAGGCAAGCTCTTCAATCCCCCCTTCCCCTCTACCCCCAAGGACACTGGCCAGGGCCTTTAATGGTCTAAAGGGCTCTATTACCATCCATTACAAAGAGCACAAGGTGTAAACCTGGGGGAAATTACCGAGCTTTTACAGAATTATTACAATGGCAATCCTTGGAGAGGTGGTTCTACTGGCTACCCGCTATCAGCCAGCTTAACGAAGACCTCCTCCTCCTTTAGATGTAATTAATCTAAACGGATGACTCTAGACTTTTAAAATTTGGGAGCCAGTAAAATTAGTTTTTAAGAAAAGGGAGAAAAAGAAAAAGAGAAAGAATAACTGACATACAGTTAAATACTTTTTCTAAAGAGGACAATAAAAACAAGCAAAAACTCACCCTCTGCCATGCCAGTAGCACAAATAAAATAGATTTTTATTACACACACACAAAATCCATCACTTAAACTATAACTAATTTAGCTTTACAAATCTCATTATATTGTTCATTTTTTCTTATTTTGCTATGGAGAAATGAGAACACACTGCATCATGGGAATGGCAACACTTGGGACCCACGATTTAACTCGGTCCCACATTCAGCCATAGTGAGAAGACAAAATTACCTCTTTACCTCAACTATGCAATTTAAAAAATATTCAGTCACAGCAATCCCCCTTCCAAAATACACAGAATAAATATTATGCCTAGAAAACAGAAGAAAGGCGGAGCTGGCCCCTGAGACCCTCTGGAACCACAACTCCATGCTAGTCACTGCTCAGATACTGGAGGAGAGAACGGCCTTCTCCCCCAGCCTCTCAACACCACTTCCAGGCGTGTGAAAAGAACTATTAGTTCAACACCATCCAGAAAGGACAAATTGGGTCACAATGCTGACTTAAAAATCTTTATTATGTAGTTTAAACTGTTCCGAAAACCCAAACTATATCTGGACTTACTTGGCCTTAATAAAGAACAGCTGGGCAATAGGACTCATTCTTTAAAACTAGGCCAAAGGGGGGCAGAAAATCTTAAATTGTGCACATCCCCCAAAATTTGTTTCCAAACGCTAAAGCTACTTAAGACTAAAATTTGTAAAGCTAAAACCTTCTATTTTCCTCACTAAATATGTGAAGAGCAGCTCGAAAATGCCTTTCATTGAGGGAAGCCCTAAGCAAGCTCTCCTATGGTGCCTAAACTTTCAACAGAATTTAATCCAGACATATATGAATATGGGTCATTTCTTCCCTCTGTGATGCAGCAGGATATCATGAAAGTCATTACTTGAAAGCAGGAAAAAAAAATCTAAGCAACAGATTTACATGGGAAATTACAGTGTATTATAAACTTTTAATAAACAAAAGTATTTTACTTACGATGTTCCCTGCTGAGAGTTAGGGTGGGTTTTTGAAGCTGTATCATATTGTTCTGTGGGGGAGGGAAAAGTGGTTAGAGCAGCACAGTGATATGTATGCATGAGATTATTAGTCACAAATTCCATTTTTTGCTGTCTCCCCTCACCTTTCCATCTGAACACTTAGTATATTTACATTCTGTCAGCCAGAGTGCTAAACACTGCACTTGGTATAATCTCACCATTAAGCTGTTACTTCTAGAGAGAGGGCTTGCTAAGAATGCAAAACCCTTAACAGAGCAAAATTACGTTGAAAAGCACGGCTTGCAGCAGGCCCTACCTGACTGCTGGAAACCTCCTAGGCCTTGGAGACTTTCCTTTCCCTGCTGTCAGTTGGTGGGGCTCACACAGAAGCGCCATGACAGGGGTCCTCTCCCCACCCCCAACCTGGTTTAATCTCCTGTACCTACCAGTGATCTGCAGGCACTCTTTTCACAGTCTCTGTCCTCAGCCAACCATGCTCTCCCTCCCCACTGTGCCTCCATTATTCAGCAGCCCCAAAATGTATGTATTCAACAGCTCTGCAGAGACTGCCTAGTAGACAGGATGTTCAAGGCGTTTGACCCTGTCCTCAATGAGCTTACGGCTTGACTACGAGACATCAGACAGCCCGAAGCAGTGTGAGATTAGGTAGACAAATCAACCATAAACTAACTGTCCCAGGAATCTGGAGAGTGGTCCCTCTGTTGGCAATGATTAAAGAAGGCAAATTAAAAGGGGGAGAAAATGAACTGTGTCACAAGGAATGGCTGAAATTTTGACAGAATGACTTCCGGCAGGAAGGTAAGGAAGAACTGCAGGCGGATGAGACGACGTGAACAAGGTACCGAGTGAGCGGGGTCAGAGTGGCACGGACTGGGACGTGTAAGGCTGGGGTGCAGAATCTGTGCTGAGTGGCACGAAAACCCAGGTGGGAATCGGATTTGGAGGGCTCTGAATACCAGGTTGGGAATCTATGAGTTTATCTTCTGGGCAATGGGATACCACCAAAGGTGTACCCTGGGGCTCCATAAAGTGATTTCTCAGAAATATCGTCCTGGAGGTGCAGCCTGGTATAACCCAGAAGGGAGCAGGAAACACTAAGTGTGGAGGCAACAGCCAGTTAAGAGGCTACTGATTTTGTCTAAGTATGAGGTAACGAGCACCTGAAACAGAACTTGGGGTGGAATGGAAATACGGGTGCCTCTTAGACAGTGGTGAGTGTTAGTTTTCAGAAATGTGATGTGGAGACCCCTGAATATTTGTAATTAATCACTTTATCCTCATGGTGGCAGCAGCTCTTGCATGACAGTTTAAAGTTGCTTCCCCTTCAGGCTAGAATGCTAGGGCCAGGATGACAAAGTAGGGGGCTAAAATCACCCCTCTGACCACCCACAGGGACTCCCATCCAGTCCTCTTGACAGCCCTCCCTTACAGCCCTAAGCTCCTTGAGGCTGCGGTCACCCTCAGGCAGGCACGATTTGCACAGGCAGACTTTATTCTCTAGACTTGACAAGACTCCAAAACCTCACGATCACTCTTCAAGATGTTTACATTCTCCGGCTGGGCATACTTTGAGAAACATGTGTCGGCCTCTGTCTTTCTGAAAGCCATACCCCCATAAACTCTACACCCAACACACAGCTATACCCCTTTTGGGTCCCCCTAGGCCCCACCAAGGCCACATTCTCAAAAAGGTCAACAGGGTCCCACAGAACACTGACAGAGCGGCAGCAGCACGGAGGACCCCAGGGCAGACAGACATCCGTGAGCCAAGATCTACCGGAGACCTGCCGTGTCTGACAGTTTCTCATCAGAGCAACAGATAATCAGCCCACACGACTCCATAGGCCGCGACAGGACCCACCCACGCCTGGACAAGAAAGCACTTACTAACCCATCTTTAACTACATTTGCTAGAAGGGGACACCAGTTACAGGACAGAAAGGTCTTTCTAGACCAGGAGTGGGCCACGAAGCTGTGAGGAAGCTGTGAGGAAGCCAGTGGCAGGCCCAGGGTCTGCGCGGCGGGCAGCCACTGCAGGTGGAGGCAGAGCTGCGAACAGCAGCCTGTCCACTGCTGAGCCGGCAGCCCACTGCGCGCTCGTGCCACTCCGCCCATTAGCTATTTTTGGATAGAGATTTCCCAATCTCCCCAGGCGGCCATCGATTTCTGTTCAGTTTACCTTGCTGCTTACACAACACTGTGGCAAGACGGTCAGGCTTATTTCTCTGCATTTGGGGAAAATTTAGTTAGAGTCCTTTGTAAGAGCTCATTCAGTATCTCTAGGGCAGAGGACAGCACACTTTTTCTGTAACGGTCAGACATATATATGTATTTTTTCCAATTATAATAAATATTTATTTAAAGTGCTGTGACATTGTGATTTATAAGAAATATATATCTGGTCATTCAGATACATATATTTCTCCTATGTATCTAGTCTTTGTCCACAGATCCTAGCTCACAGCTCCAGAAGTCTTCCAGACGAATATTTCACCCTTTGCCTGCTATACCTTGTAGCTTCATAATAAATACATGAGTATGGCTGCGTCCCCATAAAACCTTCTTTACAAGAACGAGCTGCAGAACAAACTGGGCTCTCAGGCTGAAGTTCGCCCCCCTGCTCTAGAGGAAGGATGCTCTGCTTCTGCTCTTTTCATCTTTCTACTCTCCTCTTGTCTAACTTAAATGATGGAATGACCAAGGGGGAAACATGTAAGGGAGGGAGAAGAACGAGGCAGGGAGATATGAAGGAAGAGTCACCTCCCTGGAACATCTAACTCTACGCTCCCTCTCCCACCACACACACATGCACACAACCTGCTCTGGTCTCCCCGTCATTAAGACTGAAACTTCCCGGCTTGGGCACTTACCACACAGTAATAATGAACTAAATGATCGCGAATGCCCTAGCCAATTCTGTAAGGCATAAACTACATTGCATGTAGTTGGGATACAAAGACTTTACCAGGGTTACTGATGAAGAGAAAAGCTGGAAACAGTTACCTTTCTTTTCTTTCCCCCTGAATTTTCAAGTATTTACAATCCAGTAAAGGGGTTCAAAGATGAATTATATGGTGAATACCGTATAGAGGGGCTAAAGAAGCAATAAGGTATATTCTTTAGGAAGGTTTCTCACTTTTATGTTAAAAACGAAAAAACAAAAAACAAGAATCACACAAAATATCCCACCTAGTTCTTATACAGGGCTGGGCAAAAATAGGTTTACAGTTGTTTGTATGGAAAAATACATGCAGGGCATGACTGTTAGAGTCACTTTATTAACTCAGAAGACTGTCACTCAGAACTTTAAATCTACTTTTGCTCACCCTTGTATACAATTCCTAGATTATAATGCTTTGAGAGTCTCATTCAAGGTATTTATCATGTTTCGGGTACTACAAATTATATTTGTTAAGGACTTAACTAAGACGTCTTCATGAAGTCTTCGCAACAACTTGAAATTCTACCTAAAGAACAGCTTTGTTTGCCCTCCCTTCCTAGTCTTTTAACACAGGAAGCCCTTATCTCTGCCAGAGCATTTGTCATTAATGGGCTTTTTAAAAAAAATATTGAAAGAATTAAAATCATACTTTGTTCTTTAGTGCAATAATCAGTTGCACACATTTACTTACTTTGGTTTTGGGTTGAGGAACTGATGTGCTGAGAATCCTAGAAAGAGAAAGAAAAATCTCCAGTTATTAAGGCTTAAAAATATAAGGTCACATCATGTCTAAATCTATTAAATGCTGATAAATATAATTTTTACATTTAGAGGCTATTTTTCCTTTGGTGTTGAGCAAAGATTTTTTAAAAATAAAGTATGTATAATGATTTACACCTTGAAACCAGTAATCATGAATTATCTTTAATAAAAAATGATCGTTAGAAAATATCTAGTTAGTAAAGTATCATTAGTAAAGTATCTAATGTGGCAAATACTGGCTTGGGTAGACATAATCTTTTGAAAACAATGATCGTGGAAAGGGATAGCTATAATGTATTAATAATGAGCATGCACACCAAACTAGACAGAACACAGACCTAAAGATGATATTTCTACATTCTAAAAGCTATCCTAAAGTATGATTCCCCCCCAAAAAAGAAAAATGGTAGTGTTTTTATTTTTAATGTGCTGCTCACAAATAATGCAACAGAAACATGTAAGTCAGCTGCTGGTTGGTTTGTTATTAAAGCCAGCACAAGCAAAGCTAATCATGTTAAACTTTAAGAAAATTTACAAGGTGTGGGTAATGTAGGATGTCTCTGTGCATGTATGTACATCTGTATGTACGTATGTGCGTACGCATGTATACATGCATATATGTCTAAACTCTAAACTAGGAATCAGACAACATGCCTCAGTTCTCCTGTACCTGTCTTTCCCCATTTCTCGGTAATGACCCTCCAATGAAAGCATTTACTAGAAAGCCTTGAATGCCTTCATAAGCTACACCACCCTTTACAAATGTAAGATGTTCTTATTGACATAATTTGGAGAATGAAGTATTTGAAAGCATTATGAAGCACTTCAGAAGCAAAATTAATTGAGATTTTAACCCAGTCGTCAAAGATTTCAACAAGTAATAATTGACTGATCCGGCTCACAGCAATACCCAGACTTTTCACTGTGGACGCAGTGCCTGCTACACTTGCAAGGAATTACCTTCGTGGGAAAAGGAAATTTGGAGGGCTCTGCTGTACTAGGGGTATGTATTGCTGTCAGAGGAGGAGGCCATGAATGGGTCATTTCCTGAAAAGAGATTAGGAAAGGGAAGAAAAAATCAGTTACAAATAGAACATTTATTGCTACTTAACTTTTTAAACAATGTAGAATGAATTGATGGTAAATGAAAAGTGAAACCTTAAAAGCTATCTCAGCCCTGGCTGGTGTGGCTCAGGGGATTGAGTGCCAGGTTGCTGGTTTGATTCCCAGTCAGGGCACATGCCTGGGTTGCAGGCCAGGTTCCTCAGTGTGGGGAGCTCAAGAGGTAACCACACATTGATGTTTCTCTCCCTGTCTTTCTCCCTCCCTTCCCCTCTGTCTAAAAATAAATAAATAAAATCTTTTTTTAAGAAAAGTTATTTCATTTACTTTTTAAAAAATGCCTACTTAATGGTCTATGTTCAAAAGCTGAATATTTCCAAAATCAGTTCAAAAAAGAAAAAGAGCACAGAACAGGAATAGTTTTAACGCTCTGAATATTATAAAGAGTAAAAACGCCATAGGTATTACCAGAGCTTATGTAACTGAAAACTGAGTCTCTGCCCAATGCTTTCTTTTTCCCTCAGCTTCTTTATTACATTTCCTGGAATTATTTAAGTTCAAAGGAAAAAGAACTTTCCTGTTTGACTTGAGCAAACAAGTAATACAGGTCACTTGTTCCTCTTGGGAGAGGATTTAATGGATTTGACCCTTCCTTGATACATATAGTATTAGTACACAAGACCTGTTAGGAGGAGAGAGCCTTAAAAAATTATCTTCCCTTTCCATTAACAGAAGTTTAATTTCTATTCTCTCTTCATAGAGGCAAGGTTTCTAAATCTTATAAATTAATACACTTATCTTGACATAACTTTTTTTTCTCAGCACATTCATGAATTATATTTTACTTTGCTAAAAAAAAAAAATCATTGGAAAACCCACTGCACTTTGTTAAAGAGCTGAAATGGCGCTGGAGATCATCAGTTTTGACCCTTCTGTTTTGCAGATGCAAAAACTGAGATCCAAAATGACTGGACTGGGTGCCCTAGGAAGCAACAATTTGAAATTCTACCTAAAGAACAGCTTTACGTTTGCCCTCCCTTCTGGTAAATGGGCATAAAGACCAGTGGCTGAGAGCACAGAATACAGGTCTCTTGCTTTCCCAGTCTAAGAGAAAAAAAAAATACACCCCCACATGTATAGAGTAAGAGCCGAGCAGACTTTCTGAACATTTTTAACAATCCAGTATGGAGTTACTATCAGCCGTGACAGTTAAGCCACACACTATGTCAAGACTGAGGTAATGGGGTGAACGGGAACACCCAAAACCACACAAGTCTGGACACTCAGACAAGGCCTCCATCTGGACACTGATGAGAGTGGGACCTCTGGCCATTGTGGCCGTAAGAAGTTGGAGCTCTGACCACTTGAGGCTGGAGCCTGGCTGAACCACGGGTCACGCTGGGAGCCCTGCCAGACTTCCAGGCCACCGAGCATGTGCTGCCACTGCAGCCACCTGGCTTGAGACTGACGCTCGCCCCTCTGCCTGCAGACGCTGCCAGTGACGGGGAATTTGCTCTGACACTTGTTGTGCTCACTTCTATGCGTATGTAACTTCACCAGCTTAGTGGGGAGGTGTTCCCCAATAAACCTGGCATGGTGGAAAGATGCCAGCAGGTGTGAGTGACTCTTTTCAGGGATGCTCCCTTGCTCGTGACACCCCGTGTCAGACCTGCCAGCACATGGGCATAAAGACTGACAGGCAACTCTCTGCCAGCAATCCGATGACCCTACTTCAGGCTTTATTACCTCCTCTCTATAACACGCTGTGTATCATAACACTTCATCTTCTTCAAAATACCGACCAGCCTCTCTATGACCACGAAAGCGCCCACTGATCCTTGCAACAACTGGACAGAGAACTCTAGCAGGTTCTTTCCAGTCCCGGTCTCGGCCAGCATCTTCCCTGGCCTGTTCCCACAGCCCCTCTCTAGGTTGCTACAGCCCCACAATCAACATAAATGACCTAACACAGTAACAAGCAAAGTAACTGATGCTGGGGTTATCTTGAGTAATTTTTATTAAAGGTGAACGTGCCCCCTTAGCCAGCCATTGGTTTGGTTCAGTACAAGGAGAAGTTCTGTACTAAACTGTAAGAGCTCTGGAGCCAAAGCCCCAGACTGGAACCCTAAACCTGACCCTCACCAGCCATGTGAGCCTGGGCCATCTGAGCTCTCTGTGCCTCGGTTCTCAATAACAGGTAGACTGAGACCACTTACTTTCGGAAGAGCTCAGGATAACTTATACAAAATGCTGGGATACAGGGTGCATACACAGCACTTAAAAATTAAAAGCATTTCAACTTTTAATTAAAAGTCTAGCTTTTAAAGAACTTCAATACTGCACACCAAACAGAGCTCCTTGCCATTTCATTTATCTGACCATTATGATGCTACAGGGTAAAAACATAATTCAGAAGCTGTCTGAAAGTACCACCCTTAAGTTTTCCAAGAATTTCTTTAGAATTTTTTAAAGTTCTGCCCTGGCGGGTGTGGCTCAGTAGAATGAGTGCCAGCCTGTGTACCAAAGGGTCACCTGTTCAACTCCCAGTCAGGGCACAGGCCTGGGTTGCAGGCCAGGTCCCCAGTTGGGGGTGACCAAGAGGCAACTACACACTGATGTTTCCCTCCCTTTCTTTCTCCTTCCCTTCCTCTCTCTGAAAACAAATAAATTTTTTTTAAATAAGAATTTGTTTGAAATTCCAATTTCTTCAGAATTCCAATCTATGATTTTTAGTTACCAATTATTCCCAGAAATCATCCACTGTCCTCTCAATGCCTGAGGCTCTCCTGGCTACTGAACTAGGCAGTTGGAATGTGCATAAACTCTTTCAGGTCCTCAGTGGTTTGCCGGTAGTCTGACAGAATTTATGTCCTTTCCTCAGTGCCTAGCTTAGGAGAGGGATTTAGGCCTTAAGAGAATTGGGACCATAAAGGAGAGGAAGCTGCCCAGAACTGCAAGGCCATGAATCTGCTCCCAGCCTTCACGATGACATATCACACCAGGGGGGTAGAAATATGGGGCACTACCCCAATCCTGGCCTTCTGGGTGACACAGCTGCTGTCACTGCTCCACACGCCACCTCACTCATTTTGCTCTAAACACAGTCCAGTTCTTGCTGTTCTGTAACACACCACCCTGTTCCCCTCCCAAGGTTTCTGCAGTTTCCTCTGCTTAGTCATTTGCCTGCTATAATGACTCATACCACTTATCAATATCTGGCATTTTATTATAGATTCATCTTCCCCACTATGACATCCATAAGAGCAAGGGCTCTGTCTTATTCATATGGCTTCTCCAATGCCAATTAAAGTATTTGAAGCTTAGTGGGTATGCATTGAATAAATGAGTGATGAAGAAACAAGTGTTACCACTCATTGTATCAATGTTCCTGGAATGCTACACTAAGGTAACACCTACAAGTTCTACATTATTCCCCCAAGAGACCGTACAGGCTGAACCACCGTAAGTAGAAGTCCTGAGCTATTTTCATTCACCCACTGAGGAGGGCACATTGCCCTGTCTGAACCCTGGGTATGACCAATTCCTGGTTTCCAGCAGTGTCTGTCTGCTATCTTCTTACTCCATCAGGCTGTAGAAGTTATAGGTTACCACTTCCCCTTCATTAAAACACTTCCACCCTTAATATTTCCCCTAGAGAGCCAAACAATGTCTCCCATGATTGATTTTTCTCTTTTAGAAAACTGTTTACTGCCTCTATTGCCCATGAGAAAGATTTGTGTTGGGATTCCTGGCAGTCTTCATCAATTGCCGGTACAAGGTAAGAACAAGAACATGAAGAAGAGGAAACTATCTGGATCAACATCACAGAGAGAGAGAGAGAGAGAGAGAGAGAGCTGGAATGGACCCTGGAGGTCATCTATTAGCCCAGGGCCTTTATTTTAGCAATGAGGAAACTGAGGCCCAGGGAGAACACTCAACTTAAGGGAGGCCACAGATAGAGGAAGAGGGTACAGACTCTAAGAGATCAGCATATTTGGTCTCCCTATTTACAGTTTTCACGTTAAAATAATCACCTGTTGGTTATATTAACCATTTACTTCCAAACATTTCCGGGTTAGTAAGAATTCATTAACATGATGTTAAGTGAGAGGGGAGGGAGGGTGGATGAGTTTATTAAATTGAAAATGCTTGTCTGAAGCTTTAATACCACATCCCAGATAAAGGATTCGACAGTCATAACCAACACACACCAAAACCTAAGGGAAGCATTTGACATATGTGGAAACAACTGATCTATATTGTTGTATTTATTTTGGAAATAATTATAAAACAAATCACACACAACTTCAGGGAAAATGCTACGGCCATGTTTTCTAAGTCATTTGTTGTTTTTAAGACTGACCATACTGAAGAATTTCAGAAATACCAGAGGGAGAGCATCAAACAAAACTTGATCAAGATAACTTGTTTATTATTATTCATGCTTGCTAGTTAACAAAACTTTCTCATTTTTAGGAGGACAAAGTATGCTTCTTTAGAGGTATTTCTTTCTCAGAAAATCTTAACTACGATATAATGGGACAAAAGACTGTAAAACAAAAATAGTTTCCAAACATCTGGTTAGACATTGCTTTTATAAAAATTTCATAAGTGAGAAGGTAATGAGTACACTTAATTACTTGTTTCAGCTCCACCTCACTTTACAATGAAAAATTAAAGAAAAAACTGGGTAAGCCTATATTTTGAGGAAAAAGAATGAACAGTAGAGATACAAATTAATACATACACATGTCAAATATATTTCTCTCCTATTTCCAAAAAAACTGGAAAACTTACAGAAAAAGATAAAGCAAGAGTATCATTAAAACTGACGAGGAAGAAAATTAAAAGCTATAGAGAAATGAAAAATAAATAAAACGCTCAATTATTATAATTACTGTAACTGAGCATTAATTTCAACTCTAGATTTCCCAGAAATTAAAGCCAAAATGGGAAACATAACAGTTTTTGCCATTCTTTTCTGATAAAAGAAAGCATGCTGGTTCAGGAAGGGAAACCTCCCTCCTTGGAACTACACCCTAGAAAGAACATGTCGTCCTCGTGAAAGGAAACTTGAGCGAATGAGTGACAAGTTCAACGATGTGTTTGTAGGAGTGGCACACTGTTCACGGCGCACTCAATGAACAGGAGCAAAAAATAAGCTTTCCTTGTAGGTCTAAAAATGTCCATTTGCTTTCTGTTTTCCTTTTTACCTCTTTAAAAAATCACAGTCTTGGCCCTGAACAGGCAGCTCTGTTGGTTAGAGCATCACTGCGATACGCCAAGGTTGTGGGTTTGAGCCCCAGTCTGGACACATACAAGAATCAACCAATGAACATATCAATGAGTGAACAGCAATCCATCAATCGATCTCTCTCCTCTTTCTCTCTCAACAAGAAAAATTTTAAATAATAAACGTATGGTCTCATTGAAGATACGGCTATACACATAGATGCCACCCACAAACCACCAAGAGGTGTAAATCAAGCACTCAAGTCAGCAGCTGATGCTTCCCTTACTGCATCACTGCAGGGAGCCCCCCCTCTGGGAAGCGGGCAGCTCTCCCCAGTGTCTGACAACCATCAAAACTCGAGAGAGGTCTTGAAACTCTGGTCCAAGTGTCCTGCAGTTCGAGGACGTCATTTTTTATTTAATAAAATCTGTCCACGAGTTCCACTGTGTTTTTAGACTCCCTTCATTGCTGGTGTTGTCATTTTGCTTTTGGAAGTGTTTGGGGTGGGGTCCTATAAAAGGGTTTTAAATGGCAACTTTTCACTGAAGTCAAAGTAACTAGACATACGCCCTCCTACTTAAACATTCAAGTGAGAAACAGTAATGATAAACTCACCTTCAGAATCTCTTCAACACAATGGACTTCACTGGAATAGGTCTGCTGAAAGTGAAAAGGAAGAAAAAAAATAAGCACACAAAACACTACAGTATTAGCAGATGCTGGTATTAACCACAGCAATACTCTTATAAGTGGAATCACCTCAGGACCCCAACTTGTACCTGCAAAGTATTAGGAACTTTACACCCTGGATGAATTAAAATAGAAGAGATTAACCTGACTTAATCATGGGGGAAGGGGTTCTCCTGGACACAATAACAGACTAATTATGACCTCCAGGTCAAAAGTTTCCAATGGAAAATATGTAAAGAAATTTAGGATATTCTCAAATCTAGGAAAATAACAAACATAACAGGGTGGAGGCAGAAGGAGATAAAGCAAATCCAGTGCTTTATTGTTCACTCCTTCCGAGCAACATCCGTCTAGTGAGCCAGGTTACATGACCACAAAGACGGCGATCATCTGAATACCTTAGGATAAGTCTACGCAAGGAGGCCAACATCCAACTAAGGACAAATTTTTGGGTACTATTTTAACCAGCCAAAATATTAATTTTAAAGCTAAATGTCTCTAGCTACACTTCAGGTCAGTATTTTGATCTTTGTTTGATATGTTTAAAAAATATGTACATATGTACACACACTCAATACTTCCCCAGAGAAAGACACGGTCTTGGTGTCTGCCCCCAGAGTCTTGGAGGAAGGATCCACTACTTATACCTCTGCCCTATCCCCAGCTAAACAAACGATGGTTGCTGCTGCCAGTACCACCAGAGACAGGATCTAGGAAATGTCACTTTACAGTCTTTATATTTTTAAGTGCAGAGAAAATGGAAAAGTTAAATCTTTTAAAGCAAGAAAATTAAAAAACCCTTTCCTCTTAACTAGAGACATGAAACAAAACTCATGACTTCATGGTTTTCAAAGGAACAGTAACTTCTGATGTGTGCCAACTCATGAGCCAAGTGCCCTGGGCAAGTTCCCTACAACACACACCCTCCCGCAGCTGCCACTGCTGTGCAGGAGGCGCTGGCCCTCCTAGTCAGTTTGGTGCAGTGTCTGACTCACAGCTAGGGGATATGGGAAAGGGCTCTTTTCCTGGCCATTGTTTCTAATTTGAGGGTAATGTAATACAGCATTGGCTGCTAGTGACTGAATTAGAGTTTATGAGTCTGTTTCCTTCATTTTATTCTTTTTTTTTTTCATTTTAGTTTATTCTTACAGGAAGAATGAAAAAATAAGAAAAGAACATATGACATTCACGATGTCCTAGAAGTGACTCTAATGGACATGTCAAAATTCAAATGGGATTTGACCTGCCTGAGTCCATTTTTACAGCACATAAATTTCATGGAATGGGTTTTATTGGAATATTTGCGGTTCATTATTTCTGAGGTGGGGCCTGGAAGTTAGAAGGCACAATCCAGGAGTCCCAGCTATCTTTTGTGTCTGCCACCCCGCACGACCTGCCTTCAGGCATCACGCACGTCAGCAACTGGACCTGCTTACTCCCTCTCAGTTTTCAAAGCCATTAACAGATGCCTAAAATCTGAACCAAACATTAATGTCCAAGTATTTTAGCAGAAATGAATGCTGTTTCGACCTGAGGTTAAAATGTAATTATATTCCATGGTCTCACTTTTTCACATGCATCATTAGGAAAAAGAACAATTAGAAGTTGAAGGTGAAACAATACAACAGAGCGCATGACTGTAGGGACCGCGGTCAAAGAGTCCCCTTATACTGTCTGTTGCTGGAAGGGGAATCCAATTAAAAAATCTAGCAATCAGTGAAAAAGTGAAGCGTGCTGGAATGAGGTTGCCCACTGCTTCCAAAAGAGATCAAAAGGCTAAAACTTCAGGACACTGAAAGACTTTCTCATCTTCACAATGACTCAAGCAGTCAACACTTAGCCAAGACATGCCATGTCACTGAAAGACTCATTTTTTTCTCAATTTTAATTACATGAAGCTGACAGCCATGGGGGTGGGGGGCTGGAGGGACTGAGCAGAAAAGAAAAAGGACCCATGAACACGGACAACACCGTGCTGACTGTGGGGGTGAGGGTGCTAGGTGGAGGTAGAATGGGGTGTAAGGGGGCGGTAAATGGTAATGGAAAAAATACAATAAAAAATAAACTATTAAAAACAAAATTAATATCTTTATTACATGAGATAAACCGAGACTGAAGAGATTTTTCCACAGCTGACTGTTTATTAGTTTCACAGTAAGATACATATTGATAAACAGTCACCACATGACCTATTAAAAATTCTGAGTATGTTCTTGGGTTCAAGCAATAATTGGTTAATTTACTGTGAACGTTCCTATGAGGTCCATCATAGAAGTGGGAATATTTCAAAGGGGTTTAGGGATGCCATTTCAAATACTTGAGAATATATCGTATTTAAAGATCTCTAAGCAGCACTGTTTATAATGGCAAATAACTGAAAATGATCAATGACCAATAATAGCAGTCCAAATAAAGCTTTACAGTACACCTAGCAGTATGTCATGCAGCTGTAAAATAATAATGTAAATATATGTACTTGCATGGAAAAATGTTAAGATATATTTAACTTTTTCTTTAGAAATTTCACACAGCAAAATTTCAGGAATAATACAAGGAATTCCCACAAATGCATCCAATTCCCCAAATGCTGGCAGGCTACCACATTCGTTTCATAGTCTTCTCTCCCTCTGCCCACCCACACATCTATACGGGACTGTCTGAAAGTCAGAGCATCGGAGTCAGTGCTCCTTTGCCCCTCAAGATTTCTGTGTGCACCACGGTACATTTCCAACTGCATCTAAAAGAGGGGCGGTAAGGACATAGTCTGTGTGTTAGAGCCTATGTTACGTCCCATCTACCTGGGATCTGTGGCTGCACTCCTCCCCCCAAATCAGAGACTCTTAAACTAGAGTACAGCGATTTCAGACGTGTTTGCAGAGCAAGATCTGGAAGAAGAGGCTGCCTTGTTTAATGGAGCACAGCTTGGCTCCTCCAAGTCTGCCACTGGCAGGAGACTTTTCAAAAAGGGAGGGGCAGTTCAACAAACCATTGTGGCCTTATCCCTTGCGTAAAATCCTCCATCCCCTCTGGTTCTCCAGCAAAGCCCTGCCACTCCTGCTCAGGGGCTCCCTTTCACACTGTGGCCAAAAAGGAAGCATTCAGCCTCCCTTAAGTACGGCCAAGTTAAGGCTGAAGATCTTCAGTAGGACATCCTCAAAGCATAAGAGAGGATAAAAAGGAACAACAAAAGTCTATCCTAGTTGCATGAGCCAAGATACTGTGGGCCACAGGGCACTGACAACTACCAATCTCACTGCTGGTCCTGCTTCAGTAGCCAGGTGCCTGGAGGACACAGCAGGCCCTTCCTGCGGTCCTGTGTGTGGACAGGCCCCCAACAGCAACGTCACTTCCCCAGTGGGGTATGGCCTGAACACAAGAACCATAATCTATTTTTTTAAAATGACAGCAGCTATTGGGTTGGCCAAAAGTTGATTTGGTTTTTTCCATATGCTGGCTGTAGTAATGCTTAGTTGTCTTTAACTTCATTCAAAACAATTTTCTTAGATTGCATTCTGACAGCTGTCATGTCAGTGTGCATTTAAAAAAACTTATTAAAACTGGTGAATTTTTGTACAGCTATTTTAATATTGAAGATGAAAGATATGCAACATATTCAGCATATTATGCTTTACTGCTTCAAGAAAGGTAAAAATGCAACTGAAATGCAAAAAAAAAAAAAAGATGTATGAAGTGTACGGAGAAGGTGCTGTGACTGAACGTATCAAAAGTGTTTTGCAAAGTGTCTTGGTACTACTGACATTTTGGCCAAATAATTCTTTGCTGTGGGGCTGTCTTATGCATTGGAAGGTGTTTAGCAGCTCCCCTAGCCTCTACCCACTGGAAGCCGATAGCAGGAGATAACTAACGTACTCAAAATACGCAAATCAATAAACTTATTGGTGAAAATGAAATATCTGTCTTTCCTTTTATGGAAAATATCATGAGGACTTTTTGGCCAATCCAATACTTACTGACTACATATTGTACGTGATAGCATATTACTTTCTGCATTTAATATCATCTATTATAAGATTCGCCAGCATTAGCCTGGCAGGGGGAGAAAGCTACCACGCTGGAGGAACCCATCAACTCTAGATACATCCCTCAGTATGGACACTTCAGACCAGAAAAGGCAGCAATGCTGGCCTCGGTCTGATTTCTCACTCCTCTTGGAATAACATTGTGAAATCATAAGGAAATGCACTGATTCCAAAATAAAATATGTTAGTGAATGTCTTCTAAGCATGGCTTCTAAGCTTGTTTTAATAAGCTAAAAAGAACCACCGGACGGAAGAAATGTACCTTACACTGAGACCAGGAAGCTCTTGCAATACTGTGTTTTAAGTCTCTCAAGTTTCAACAGAGCAGCACTCCTATAACAATGCAATTCTGAAAAAGGCTCAGTTATCACCAACCAGAAACTGCAGGGAGCACAAAGGCAGCATGCTGAGGAAGGAAGCCAAAGATCTTGGATTCCAGTTCTGGCCCTGCAGTCCTGGATGAGATTCAACTTGTTTGTGACTACTTCCTTGTGGCAAGGAAGGCATAGCATTTCCAATCTGAATCGCTTCAGAGGGTTGGTATGAAGGTCAAATGTAAAACCTGAACATTCCCTGACTCCCTCCCTCCTGAAACTGTGCATGTGCTCCCACAGCTGTACGTACTTTCCTGTCAAAGCACGGCACGTTTTGTCTCTGCTGCGACCAGATTACAAATTCTGCATAGCAGGGAACAGTGCCGCCTCGCTGAATCACCTATCACGTGCTGCCTGCTGGTATGTGTTCCACTGCAGAACTCAAAACACGACAGTAAGTTTCCAATCCCGATGTTTAGAGCTGTAAAGACTTACTAAACACTGTTGCTTGTCTGAATTATAAATTAACACCTTAATTAATAAACTACGTGGAAATAAGCACACTAAGGACAAAGAGGAAGTTGTTTTTGCATTGTTTTCTCCTTAGAAACATTAAGATACTCTTTGAAACTATTTTCACATACCAGATTGGCAAAACAAGAAACGAAGGACTGACAATGCTGCATCTGAGAGACAGACACGGGGAGACAGGCACCCAGTCCCTGAGCGGTGGGAACACCCCGGCTGGTGGGAAGGTAAAGTGGCCCAGCCTCTGAAGACAGCAATTTGGTGACAGTCACCAATTCCGGTTTCTCATACTCTGACCCAGCAATCTGACTTCTAACACCAACTGCTACATGTATAAAAAGACCTACGTACAAGTTACTCACTTCAGCCTAATTTGAAAACAGAAGATGCTGGAAACCATCTACGAGCCCATCTACAGGTAACCCGCTGAGAGAACTGTAGTACCTGCAGCTTCCACAGAAATAACTACGCAGCTATGACAAAGAGGAGGCTCTTCATGTGTTGATTTGTCTCTAAGACACTGTTAAGCAGGAGGAAAAGAAAAGTAAGATGCAGTATGTGCCAGTATTTCGGTACAAGAAAGGTAACAGTAAGAAAAGAACCTGTCTGTAGAGTTACCTATTACACATAAAATACTGTTGGGAATAACACACCAGAAGTCATTTATAAAATTAAACCAGGTGGCCGGGAGGTAGAATGGGAGGAAGATCTTCACTGTATATCTTGTTATCATTTAATTTTTGAATTGCAAAATATGTTATCCGTTCATAAATAAAAACAAAAATTAAACCGAGATTAAAAAACTAGGGACAAAATTTTTTTCAAAGTACACCTAAATGTCTTCTGCCACATCTGCTTTATTTTCTATTAGCTCCTCTATGCAGTTTTCTACCCCTCAAGACACACCTGTTTGCACATGCCCCGGTTTCCTCCTTGGTGCCCTGGGCTTGCCCCAGCTACCACTCAGCACGCTGACCTGTCCACAGACTTACAGTCAACTTCCCCGAACGGACGGTGGGGTGCTCCTCGGGGAAACCCATGCTCTCAAAACGTGGCCCTGTGTTTGCTGGCTAGTTCACTCTTGTGTCCCAAACTAGACTATACAGTCCTTGAAAGAGGGGGTGTTTGTTTTTTTTGCAGGGGAAATCCTCTTTGATCAGTCACACTTAAATACTGAGCAGACACATTTGAAACACATAAAGCCTCATAGGATTGTTCTGAGGAAGAAATGAGACGACGATACATGTTCAAGCTAATGCCATACAAATAATTCAAGCATTTATCATTAAGATACTGTAATCAGTATTTCCAAGAAACAGATTAGAGGAGGAAACCAGAAGGCCTGCCTCAACAAGGTTTTGACATAAAATTAACTTTATTCTGGGAACACAAAGTACGTTACCCAAATAACTTAGACCTGTTCCAGTGATACACGCATATTGCCTGGGTGTTCCTGCTTCAGCTGGGAAAGGCAAAAAGGTGCTAGCGGTGCTTCTTCAGAAGCATCACGCCCTCTGGACACGTATCCACACCCCAGATTTTAAGACAAGAAGTTTGAAAAGCTCTGGACAAATTTATGGACACACTCACAGTATAGATTTCTCTTTTTAGCCTTTTTTAATCCTTACCCAAGGACATTTTTTCCTGATTTTAGAAGAGGGAGCAGAGAGAGAGATAGGCAGGCAGGCAGGCAGGCAGACAGACAGACAGACAGACAGAAACATCGAATGGCTACCTCTCATAGACTCTCCACCTAGAGATCAAACCTCAACCTCTAAGTATGTACCCTGACCAGAAATCGAACTCATGACCTTTCCATGTATGGGGCGATGCTCCAACTGAGCCACACCGGCCAGGGTGAGTACATATTTTTTTTTTTTTAAAAGAAAGCTATAGGTTGTTAATATAGAAGGAGGGATAATGAGTTAGAAAACAGAAAACAAGATACTCTTAACAGTTTTCTTAAAGAATAATAGTATTATTATATAAATTGAAAACCAACTTTGTTAAATTATCCCTTCAAAAAATTAAACATGCTCCATGTCTTCCCAAATATTTTCAAATAATAGGAAGGGTTGGCATAGTTTTTTAAAGATGATAAACTCCTAAAAGGCAACAAAGAATTAGTCACGTGGACCCTGGAAGCCTCTTTTAAACACCAAACTGTCTGTGAGATGTGAAGGCTAACACAGTTAGTGTTACACTAATTGTAGAAATCTCTACAGTTCTCCAAATAGATTTTTCAAGAAGAGGAAAAAAGAGATTGATAAAGGCCAAGATGATTTAAAAATGATAAGCAATCTATAGGTCACCTACGGTTATCATCCAACAAAAATGTACTGTGAAAAGGCCAAGCAATTCTACTCATGCAGAAGCATCTAGAAAAGCCCAGAGCGTGGAAGCAGGCTGCCCTTTTCTGGAAGTCCTCCTTCGCCTGACTGTCCTGTCACCGTCAACTCTGCGAGGCGAGCCATGCTGTTCTAGCCTGTCTTCTCTAGACTGGCTTCAGCAGGTGGGGACTGGAGTTGATTCCTCTCTGTCTCCTTCCAGGACCTTAGCATAATTCTGGATTAATACAGAAATGCAAGTAATATTTGTGAAATAAATAAATCTGATTTTGTGATCTCATGGCCTCTCCAACAAAATCCAGAAACATGAGCTTGCCAAAAATTATAGAATAAGTGAACTCTGAATTTTTTTTCTATATTTTGGAAGCAATATGTTTGCTCACGATTTTCAGCCCATGTGCCACAAGAATTCTTGAAACGTACGATATCTGACTCCTTAGTCAGGGGCACTGACCTCCTGCCCTTAGAGTGTCAAATAAAAAATGACAACAGCCAATTGAAACAATAGCTGTCTGGTGTGAATGAATCAAAAGTATACCTTTTTTTGGTCAGATCAGCAAAAAATATATTTTTTGGTGTGTGCAGAATTTTAGTAATTACTGTATTTTGCCATGTTTAGTATGTGCCCACATTTTTGTGTGCATTATACATGGGATTATGATGTCCACGTTATATAATCATTGTACCCATGTATAATGCACATCCTTATTTTTTCCCTCAAATATTTGGGCAAAAAGGTGTGCATTATACATGACAAAAGACGGTAGTTTATGTATGCCATGAGATGAAAAAGGTTGAAAATTGCTGTTCTAAACTGTAAAATACCATGCCTTTGATAAAAGGTCACATGAGACCCCATGAAGCACACTGTGGGCATAGCAACCATGACGATTGGCTAAAAAGCACTGCTTAAAAAAAAGAAAAGGCACCACAAAAAAAACAAGTCTTGACGCTGCTTCTACTCCAGTGATGATAAACTGACACGTTCTTTCATAAGGCCTAACTATATGATTTATCTCCCCCTCCACACACAATTTTACTAAAACCACCTCCTTTTTAGGAGGGATTTAAATTTTATTTTTGAGTGGGTGCATTAATTTGCAAAGCATGAGTGCCTTTTCAACTAAGTATTTCACTGCAGAGGTGTTAGACGGCAGCTTGATGGTGCTCTGTCGCCCGCTCCCTCCATCCCCATCTAGCCGGTCTGTTTCTGTCTCTTTCTCTCTCCCGCCCCTCACCTTATACAGACATACCCAGACACACAAGTGTTCTCTAAAAAGTCACATTAACTGATGGCTCCGAGTCTAAAGTAACACTATTAAATTACTTTGTCAACCATGACCAGATTTACAGATACATACACCTGTATCACTGCTCCTTCTTTGAGCATATACGTCTATCAAATTCAAGGGCAAACGATGATCAGGGACCATGTCTAATTCTATATTTCATATGGTGCCTGGACTTTTTTTTCTTCAGAGCTGGTATAAAGTGAGACTACAGAGTAACAAGAAAAAAATTTTCCATCAGTTTCTGGATGAGGCTGAAAGAAACTGAAGTCATATGAATCAGATAAACCATTTAATCCATGCTTTGTCTGAAAAGACCTGAAGATTTTATCCTGGGTTTATTACAGCAGTAATCCCAACAGTCCTCTCTGGGCTAGGTGCTGGTTGTCTATCTCCTGACATCAATGATTTTTAAAAACAAAAAACAGACCCCAAGGAGGGAAAAGGGAAAGAAAATTACTGAAGCGGTAGGCTAGAGGGATATATACTCTGAGGGAACAGTCTAAGCTTCAAACTGCCCTGGGGATTACTGATTCTATAATAAACACAGAGGAGAGAAAGCAAATAGAGATGGCCTTGCCCTTACGTCTTAATTCTCAATGAGTAAATTTCTTTTCTTTTTTCTTTTTGGCTTTAATGTTGGATAACAAACAACCAGGTTACTTGCCAGGGTCTATAAAAGGGCCAAAGAGCATTCTGTGAAAAGTACAACTCATTTAATACTATGATGTTATGGTTATAAATCATTTATTTAATCCTATCGTCAAAGAGCCCCTAAATTTAAGGGGCTATTTTGCTTTTCCTTAATCTATTGAAAACCAGATTCAGCCATTCTTTTTAGAAAAATAAAATAAAAAAAGGTTACTGATTCCACTGAATCTCTGGCAGACTTACTCTTTTCTTTGTCCTGCATGACCTTTGTATGTAAGTTTGGTCTGAAAGTATACACAAATTACATCAGACTTCCAGGAAAACTCATCTGATAAACCAATTTACTGAAGAAAAGTGAAAATACATTTAATAACAAACTTTTGAACAACTATTTAGTCAGTCAACAAACATCAGTATTTTATTATTTTTTATAAATATAAGGGGTGGGGCAGTTAAATATATATTAAAAAATTATTCTTGAATTTCTTACAATAGGTATTAAAATGTGCTAAGGAAAAATTCTTCTTTGCTAGTAAAATAAATGTTATCTAAATCTGCTGAATTTAAAACTTGTGTGAACATCCATGGCATACATGACCAAAATTCAGAAAGTAACAGTAGGTTTGTACCCATTCTGAAGACATGAAGCAGCCAGTGGCTCTCCTTGCATCTTTATCCATCTCAATATATTTCTCTCCCAGTCCCCTGGCCATCTCGTCCCCTCACACTGACACACACAGGTAATGAAGAACTTTTAAAAGCACTCTTTTGATTTTACTCTAGAGCCCTGGCCCGGGTCTCCAATTTTGAGAGTTTGAAGGCATACTCAACCAAATGTGGTTGGTCACAACTCCACCACATTTGTCAAAACTCCCCAATGTTCTTGCATCGACTGTAGCTCCTGCTTCTGCCTTTCCATCTAAACTCTCCCAGAGTACAGAGCCTAGGTGCCAGAGAAAAGATAATATGAAAAAGAGGCAATCACTGTAATAGCAACAAAAGCAACTTTGAAAACTGCATTTAAATGATGGGAGGGTCACACAAGCAGCACTCAATTCTCTCTCAGTTGTCACATAAATCCAGCTGTGGCTCTCCGGACTCGTCCACACACCTGGCACACAGCCTGCTGGGAGAGTGCTCCTGGAGCCCACTTCACTTTCTGATATCATCGGAATCACATGGCTGGTTTGGGGATGGAAAGGCTGAGGGGGAGGGGCATGTGCCATTTTTTAAAAAAGATCCTTCTTCCAACTTTAAGTTCTTTTTTTTTTTTCAATGTCTTTGGCTATATTTTGTTTGCTTGTTTGTTTAGTTGCTCAGGTTCCTGTTAAAGGTGAGATCATATCCAACTTTAAGTTCTTTAATTGGTCGACAGCCAAATCCTCTGTAAAAATACACAAATACAGAGTATTATGTATGTCACCATAATAATGCTGTCTGTCTGAAAAGTTTTAGGTTGGCTCCTGAGCAGGCAAGTCTTATCTGTTTAACTCTGTTTCTGGTAAAACTTTTAAGAGGAATCTCAATGTCAAACAGTTGTTTCCTTAATACAATTCTCTCAACAGATTATTGAAGGGAAAAAAAAAAAAGCCTCACTTTTTTCTGGACTTAACTAGAACACTGGCTTAAAACAAAGTACATGTGTGGGACTTAAGTCACTAGAAAACTTTACTACCTCCTAAATTTGGGGTAACAGGTTCTCCAATGTATTTTATGGCATACTTCCTAATAAAAAAAAGCCACACAGTATTACCTGAGTTCAAGTCAATCAAGGAAGAGCTTGCAATATATAACTTGAGGGTTCTCTCTCCCTCTTTTCTCATTATCTCTGCCCAATTTCTCAGCCCTCTCATGGTTGATAGAAGACTCACTACTGTTAAAAATTTACCTGCTTTACGTAAATTTTATCTCCCGAGAGAAAAGTGGAAACACCGTCATCTTCTCCAACTAGACTTTCATCCCATAAATTTACACCCCCCCCATACACACTGTGTGACCATGAACTACACTGAATAAATGAATGAGACCCGTAAAGATACAGGACATTACAAGTTATCCGCTACGCCTGCCTGTACTGGAGTATGACTACTCTGAAATATTCCTAGACCAGCAAAAATCAATACTACTATAATCCGGTAGGAGTTACACAATCTTTTAAATCTGACTTAAATTCCATTTGTCTGCTGGGGGTGGGGAGAGGGGAGGGCAGGCAGAGGGGGTGGAAGAGAGTGTATACACACACATATTTAAACTTTTAACTGCCGATATCTTCAATTTATAGCTTCACTTTAGGAAGACAAAAGACACCATCAACATAGACTGAATCATCTAGAAATTTAAGACCAGAGCTTGAAAGATGGACCAAAATATCAAAGTGGTAAGGAACTGCTTATTTTAAAGTGTTTTTAATCTCCTTAAAACACATTTTCCAAAAATATGCTGTGATTTGTACAGATACAAAAGTACAATATTGTATTTTTTCTACTCTTATTCCATTATTTCATTAGAAAGAGAGAGAGAGAAACAGGGAAGAGAGAAAGGAAAATCCATAATCCAAACCAACAACCACGCAAATCTCAAGAGGTATTCCAAGTCTCTAATGGCAGCTGCAAGGGGAAAAGAAAGCCACCCCACACCACCTGTCTGCTACCTGTCAAGTGTATACCAAGGGAGGGGACATGGGAGGGGCTGAATACCTGTGGCTGGAAAGCTTATTTACCTTATTTATAAGGTCTCGCACACAGTAGCACTGAACTACAGAGGTTATTTTGATCATTCTTTGATGTTAGCCCTAACAGGAGGCAAAAAAGAAAGAGAGAGGGAGAAAGGAAAAGAAGCGGGAAAACTGCAGGGCTGCGGGGGCGGTTGTTTTGAGGTCTTTCTCCTGCCTCTTCTCCACCTGAACTTGCACTTCCTCGTACTTACTGTGGGGCAGCTGTACACTGTGGGGCACTTACCTTTTTCAACATGTCTTACTGCCTTCCTACATGGCAAACAAGCTTTCCTGTTTTCATACATCCCTTTGGCAGCCCCTAATCGTGCCACTAGGTCACTGTCTTTTGTGCTGTGGGCTGCAATGGCAGCCTTGACAGGAAAGAACTTTTCATTTCTTCCCTAGTACTGAGCCATAAGAAGCTACGAGTGCTCCCAGGCACAACTCCCCTGGCTCTGCTCCTAAGAATGCTCTCGCAAGTACACCGTTGCTTAGCAATATTTGCCTTCCCCCTGTACATTTGAAATTGGCAACATCTGTCCCTTCGGCAGTTTTGACTTGTGCAAAGCACTATGCTCATAGTTTAAAAATATACAGCTTTATGAAATGGGCAATCCTCTACTCTTCCCATCTCCCTGCAAACCTCCTAAATGGTTTCATCTTTGCTTATACAAGTCAATATAAAAACCTACAGGATTTAAGGCAGCTGATAGTGAATGTTGCCAAATATATGTCAGCCACCAGTGGGAGTTCCTATCAAACCCCACCTAATAAGTAGTGTGTTTGCACAATTACCCCTGAAAATGTGTCTGAACTAAAAACCCCATTTAGTTCATAATTTTCTATACAACTAATTCTACCACCAGGTATCATGTGTACATACATATTAGTAAGACAAGATATAAAGGCAATTTATTCATGGAGTAGGTAAGAGAATTTTCATGCTCACATTACAGCCCAACCTTATGAACACATACATGCCTGTGTGCACGGACCAATGGCAACGAAACCTAAAAAAAATCTACGGGGGGTGGGGGGGCGGGTGGAGAGAGGAGTTCATTTAATTTCAATATCATGAATTTTAAAACAAACGATCTTATTTTTTAATGTATCCCTCAACATAGTCACCTTAGTATTTTCCTGAAGTTACTCACAAACACTAAAGCAGTTAATAATATTGTAATTTTATGCATCAGAAAAAAACTAACATAAAAAAGTAAAACTTTTTATGGGTAGTATATATGTTCTGCATAATTACTTTTTATCTAGCACATCAACAGGAAATAAAAATTGGAATGATGATAAAAATAATAGTCAACTAAGTACTGAACAACATTCAGTGCATTTCAACCTCACTATGTAGATATTCTAGTTCTTTTTAGCCAAACCAATTTTGACATATTAGAAACACATGTTTTCAAAGACCATCTACAGGAACTGAGTTCCAGCTAAAAAGGAAAGGCTGGCCTATTGCTTTTATCAAGTCTCTACCCACAGCATATAGAAGCAGAAAAGACTGGCTGATACTTATAGCCACTAAAAGTACACCCAAAAGGTCCTTGATTCTGTGGATTTCACGACAGCCCTGAAAGTGTATGACCCACATGGATTTGGAATCCTGCTTAGCCACAAATGTGAATTCAATAACCTACACCCTACTTCTCACTGTACCGCATCACTTGCTATTTGCCCAGATGACACAGTAATTCTTGTGAAGTTTAAACTGAGTTTCAATGCAGTTTATGGAAGGAGCTTGAGCAGACTTTGCGAACTGGAGGATGCTCAAAAATCTCAGGTGTTTCTCCAAGTCATCCCCAGTGGTTCTGGCCTTACAGGGTAGTGCTTATGAGCTGACTAGGTTCCGAGTCTCGCACACCAGCTTCCAGATACGAATCTGCCAGGGATCAACTGCTGAGCTCGCTGTAGGGAAAGGGCTTCAGCACACAGTGTGTGGTACACAGTACATTCTCAATAAAACACAGGCATCACTTGGATTATTATACTGTCCTACCATGGCACAGAAGTCTCTGTCTTTCCCCCCCCGCTTTCTTCCATTCTAAGCTTTCCCACTTCTCCACAGTATCACCCAAACACAATTTTTACTTAATGGCTGTTTATGGAAACTTCCTCTGGAATGGGGAAGGGAATGCTAAAGGAATGGATGACAACAAATTTTATACCCTTTAATACGTGTATAGTACAACCCTTGCTTGCACCTCCCTCTGATTTACCCCAAAAGAGCCAAAGTCTCTCCAGCTCCGAAGAAGCCACCATCTACTGAACACTGGTGGCTGCAATATGTTTCTAGTGAATTCTGAATTAACTAATGCATGGAAAATATGGTAATGGGTAGAGGCTGGAATCCCACCTGGGTCCTGGGGAATAGGAGGATGGAGGAGCTGGGGCCAGGGGCTGTGGTGCTGTCCACCAGGCCAGTGCTGATAAACCTATAGGGTTCTGCCCCGCAGGACACCCACCCCTGTCAAGCCACACACTGGACAAAGACAAGGAGCATAAAAGCTTCCCCTGAGAAGAGTTGCATAATTAGGTGGGAAAAACAAAGACTGGTCATGTCAACACTGCCTTTCTCCATAACTGCTCCTGTACAGTGCACAGCAGCAATTTCCAACTGGTGAGCTGCAGGAGGAATACTGGTGTGCCACCGAATTTTAAAGTATGCAATACCTGACTATTTAGTCAGGGGCACTGACCTCTTTTCCCTTAGGTTGTCAAAAAAAAAGAAAAGAAAAGAAAAGGAAGAAAACAGCCAACACAACAATAGCCATCTGGTATGAATGAATCAAAATTATACCTATTTTTTGTGAATAAATTTATGTGTGCCATGAGATGAAAAAGGTTGAAAATTGCTGAGGTCAATGACGGTCCACTAGAAAGTGGAACCCCAGGGGGTACACTAAACCAACTACTAGAGCAATACTGAGTACTAGTCTATTCTGAAAGTCTGCCATCAAATCTGCTCTTAAGGATGAATGCCACGATCTATCCCTCAGTGCCAAGCAGTAAATAATTATTGTTTGCAAACAAAATAAAACACAGGTTGTAACAGTCTTATTCAAATCAGCTATATGTTAACATTACTACATAATGATTCTCTATCATATTCCGATACCCCCCGTACTATTTTCCCCTCTGAAAATGCTCAAATACAGTGCAGCTCAAGTCTCCTTCAAATCCTGTACACGAAGCAGTAACCTGCAGGACAACCTACTGGCAAAGTCAGAAACAAATTTCAAAAAGTGCTATTATAAAAGCTTTCTGAAAGACATTCTCCACTCCAGAAAACTTTCCACAAGTATGGTATTTGCTGGAGGAGTAACAGTAGCAGCTGTCAGTAGTAGAAACATGTATTAAGAACCAGTTGGACAGTGGGGGTAGAGCAAGGGGGAAAGAAAATAATGGAGAAATTTAATTCTGAACTGAGGGAAGTTCTTCAGGCATGAAGAGATCCTTCATTTGTTAAGACGAGAAAAAATTTAAGTCACTCCACGCCTCAAGCTTATCAATCTCCTATAACACTGTTCCATCTCCAGCTGAACTTTAATTTTTTTCCTCAACTCAAAATATAGTATAAAACAGTTTTACCCAAACTTCAGTCATTTTCACAATGCCAACACAGTTGATACCTTATTGTAATACTACCTGCGCTGTTTTATTTAAATCACCTGATGATCAACTCACTTTTTCACCTGGCCTCAACTGAAGTAACAAAGTGGATGAAATTCTGGGTTTTGCGTGTTAGCATACGTGTTTTTCCTAGTTCACACTAAGTCACATAAAATACAGACTGGTGCCACGTTCTCTCAGACACTCACGTATCAGTCCGTACTCTGAACCAAATCTGAATGGATATCTTGGAGCATTTCAACTCCCTTCCTGGTAAAAGCATCCTGCTTTATTGATTTATGCAAATGTCACCATCCTCTGTCTCAGATTCAGGAAGTATTCACAAATCACATGAAAATATGCCCACTCATGCCTATCTTGACTGCATTTGTGACTCAGACCACAAAATGCTACGTGATCTGTGGTTCAGAGCCATCATTTTCCTTCCACTTTGTGTTATGATACCCAAATACAACTGAAAGCTGGCCCCATGCAGTTCTCACTATAACTAGTGTAATCCCAGAATCCTGGAAATACAGCAAATACTCAGTACTCTATTAGTGGCACAATATATTTATTCAAACCTCGTTTTTCAAAGCATCATGTTTTAAAATCTGAGGAACTTGTGATTTCACCAAAACAACTGGGAAATACCCTCAAACCAACCCAGAACATTAGGACACTGCTTCGTATCCTGGTGACTTCTAAACATAGTTGTAAAGGCAATAAAGACAACCTAAAGACAGGTAATATAAACAACTTCCCTACAAGGTGAATTTGCTTTTATTGTCATGTGTATCAAGGGAAAGTGGGTCATCCCAAACCTACTATATGCTAGGCAGCTAGATCCTATTTCATTTTCACAACAGCCCTGTAGGCCAGGTAGACCTGTCCCATTTAAAGGTGGAAAATGAGCCCCGATATTCCAGCCCCACAGCATGATCCTTTAGGAACATCGGGTCCCACTTACGTTTCTTTAAAGCTTTAACATTCAAGTCTAAAAAAACATCTAAATTTCAGATCTAAGGCAAGGCAAAGAGATGAATTCACTACATTTACTCACACATAGAGACAATGTTAAAATAACTATGATGATGATGTAGATACAACCGTTATTTATTAAAGTGTTTACTACATGGCAGTCGTTGATCTAAGGGAATCGTGTACATTTTTTTTAATTGTTGTTCAGTTGCAGTTGTCCCCATTTCCTCCCGACCCCACTGCTGTCCCCTGCCCCACCCAACACCTGCTCCTGAAGACAATCACCACCCCATTGTACTCGTCCGAGGGTCCTTTATAACATGTTCCTCGACCCATCCCTTTCATTCCGTTATGCTCCTCACCCTCCCCTCTAGTCACTTTAGTTTGTTCTTTACTTCCATGTCTCTGGTTCTTTTCTTTTTCCCCTCATTTGTTTGTTTTATTGATTAGGTTCCACTTAAAGGTGAGATTATATGGTATTTGTCTTTCACCACCTGGCTTATTTCACGCAGCATAATGCTCTCCAGTTCCATCCATGCTGTCACAGATGGTAGGAATTCATTCTTTCTTTTTGCTGCACAGTATTCCATTGTGTAAATGCACTATAGTTTTTTAATCCACTCATTTGCTGATGGGAACTTAGGCTGTTTCCAGCGCTTGACTGTTGTCAATAGCACTGATATGAACATAGGGTAGCATAGATTCTTTTGAATTGGTGTTTCAGAAGTCTCACAATATGACCCCAACAGTGGAATTGCTGGGTCAAAATGTAGTTCCATTTTCAGTCTTTTCAGAAAATTCCATATGGATCTCCCCAGTGGCTGCACCAGCCTGCATTCCCACCAACAGTGTGCTAGGGTTCCCCTTTCTCCACACCCTCTCCAGTACTTGTTTGTTGATTTGTTAATGAAGGCCATTCTGACCAGTGTGAAATGGTATCTCATTTTAATTTGCATCTTTCTAATAGCTAATGATGTTGAGCATCTTTTCATATGACAATAGGCCTTTTGTATGTTAATTGGGCTCTTTGTCTTCCTGGTGTGGAGTCATGTAAGATTTTTATATGTTTTGGAAACTAAATCCTTGTCTGAAGTACCATTAGCAAGTATGTTTTCCCTTACGGTTGGTTCCTTTTTAATTTTGCTGATTTTTAAAAAAAGATTTTATTTATTTTTAGAGTGAGAGAAAGGGAGGGACAGAGGGAGAAAAACATCAATGTGTGAGAGATACTTCGATTGGTTGCCTCTTGCATACCCTCAACTGAGAACCTGGCCTGCAACCCAGACATGTGCCTGACTGGGAATCAAACTGGCGACCGTCTGGTTCACAGACCGGCACTAAAACCAGAGCCACCATACCAGCCAGGGCTTTGCTGATGTTTTCTTTAGCCGCACAGAAGCTTTAATTTGATGTAGTCTCATTTGTTTATTTTTTCCTTTATATCCCTTGCCCTAAGGGACATATTGGTGAAAATATTGCTCTGTGGAGTATCTGAAATTTTCCTGCCTATGTTCTCCTGAAGAACTTTTATGGTGTCACAACTTATATTTAAGTCTTTTCTCCATCTTGAGTTTATTCTTGTGTATGGTACAAGTTGGTGATTGAGTTTCATTTCTTTCCATGTGCCTGTCCAGATCTCCCAACACCATTTGTTGAAGAGGCTATTTTTACTGCATTTTATGCTCCTGCTCCCTTTGACCATAGACACTTGCATTTATTTCTGGGCTCTCTATTCTGTTCCACTAATCTGTGTGTCTGTTTTTATGCCAGTACCAGACTGTTTTGATTACAGTGGACTTGTAATATAGTTTGATATCAGGTATGGTGATCTCTCCTACTTTGTTCTTCTTTCTCAAAATTGCTGAGGCTATTTGGGTCATTAATGGTTCCACGTACATTTTTGAAATATTTGTTCTATATCTGTGAAATATGTCATTGGTATTTGATAGTGATTGTGTTGAATCTATAAATTGGTTTGGGTAGCATGGACATTTTAATGATGCTAATTCTTCCAATATGTGAACATAGTATATGCTTCCATTTATTTGTCTTCCTTAATTTCTTTCTTCAGTGCTGTACAGTTTTCTGAGTACAAAATTTTCACCTCCTTTGTTAGGTTTATTCCTAGGTACTTTATTTTTCTTGTTGCTAGAGTAAATGGGATTTTTTTCCTAGTTTCTGTTTCTGATACTCACTGTTGGTATCCAAAAATGCCTTTGATTTCTGAATATTGACTTTGTATCCCTCTGTTTTGGCAAATTCACTTGTCAGGTGGAGTAGTTTTTTGATGGAGTCTATAGGGTTTTCTATGCACACTATCATGTCCTCTGCAAACAATGACAGTTTTGCTTCCTCCTTTCCAATTTGGGTGCCTTTTACTTCTTTTTCTTGTCTGATCACTGTGGCTAGAACTTCCAAAACTATGTTGAACAGAAGTGGTGAAAGTGGACACCCTTGTCTTGTTCCTGATCTTGGTGGGAAAACTTTTAGTTTTTGTCCATTGAGCATGATGTTGGCTGTAGGTCTCTCATATCTGGCCTTTATTATGTGGAGGAATGCTCCCTCTACTTCCACTCTGCTGAGTGTTTTTTGTCCTAAATGGGTGCTGTACTTTATTAAGTGCTTTGTAGGCATCTGATTTTTTAAAGTATATTTTACAGATTATGCTGCTACAGCTGTTCCATTTGTTGCCCCCCTTTATACTGCATCCCCTCTGCCCTGCACCCCCTTGCCTCTAGATCCCCACCCCTACCCTCAGTTCATTATATTTATTCTCGTTGGCCTCTCCACTTCCTATACTATTCTTAATTTCTTGCTCTTCCTCTTCTTCTTCTGGCACCCCTATGATTCAGATGTTGAGACATTTAAAGTTGTATCAGAGGTTCCTAAGCATTTCCTCATTTTTTTGAATTCTTATTTCTTCTTCTGTTCCAAACTGTTGATTCGAGCCCCAGTTTCATTCCCTTCACTGTTGGTTCCCTGTATGTTTTTCTTTATTTCACTTTGCTAGCGAAATAACTTCTTCCTTTATTTTGCAGCTGTGCCCAGTGATTTCTGAGCATTCTGATTACCAGTGTTTTGAACTCTGCATCTGATGAGTTGGCTACCTACTCTCGCTTAGTTCTTTTTCCGGAGTTTTGATCTGTGCTTTCATTTGGGCCATATTTTTTGGTGCTGGCACACCTGCTATATTGTAAGGGGCAGAGCCTTAGGTGTTCCCCAGAGCAAGGCAAGCCACTTTGCTGCATTGTGGTGCTGGGTGTGGGGGAGGGGCCAGAGAGGGAGCACTGTTGCTTGCTCAGCTCTCATCTCACTCTCAGCCACTCCCCACTCCCCACAAGCGAACTGGGCCCTCCTGGAGCTGACCCCAGGGTTGGTGGGTTTGTGTACATTCCAGGACACCAAGGATCCCTCCAATGGACTTTCCTGTGCGACTGGAAGTTTCTCCTGCATCATCTATTGATATGATTATGTGCTTTTTGTTTTTCACTCACATATATTTTCTTATTTAAATATGGCAACTACCCAATGAGGAAGATTCTATTAGTATTTCTTATTTACAAACAAGAAATTGAGGCTAATTTCAGGTAAAGACAAGATTCAAACCCAGGTCTTCCTTATGCCAAAATTCATGTTCTTAACCACAACCTATAATGCATAAAAGTCACATATAATCAGAAAAAGAGACAACAAAGTATATCTTCCTCCTCTCCAACAACATCCAAAAAGTTTCTTGTAGCAGTCCCTGGATTACATGTTCTACTATATAATTATTATTCATCTCCAGTTGTCAATAAATATTAACACATGAAAGTTTTCAGCACTGATAATGCTAGAGGGTAAAAATGGCATCCAACAACAAAAAAATAGTTTGGAAATTCTCCAAAACAGTCGCACTCATACCCTACTAGTAAGTTTACTAGTACACACACTTGTGCCTGTACACACAAACAGGAGTTTTCCACGTAATGCATGTAGGATCAATACTAGTAAGATCAGTTTTCTGGGGAGGAGGAGTGGAGTTTCTGGAGACCCCAGGAGCTGGAGCTGTCACATCCACTCCACCCCCATCTCTTCCACTTCCAGCTGCAACCAGTAAAGGCTGTTCATACAGTAATAAATAAAAATGTATACGCAGTAAGTCCTCACTTAAGTGCCTGTAATAGGTTCTTGGAATCTGTGACTTTGAGTGAAATGACATGTAACAAAACCAGTTTTATCAGAGGCCCATTAATATAAACAAGAGTGTTACACTTCTGGTCACAAATATATCCCCAGACTTCTAAATAAAGACCCAAACACTTCTAATATTAAATATTAAAATAAATCTAGCTCTGGCTGGTATAACTCAGTGAACTGAGCATGGGCCTGAGAACCAAAGGGTCG
Organism: Carollia perspicillata; assembly: GCA_004027735.1. NCBI lineage: Eukaryota > Metazoa > Chordata > Mammalia > Chiroptera > Phyllostomidae > Carollia > Carollia perspicillata. The sequence continues at coordinate 85,519 of PVKM010000713.1, forward strand.
CAGGTTTGATGCCCAGTCAGGGCACATGCCTGGGCTGTGGGTCAGGTCCCCGGTAGGGGGCACGTGAGAAGCAACCACACACTGATGTTTCTCTCCTCTCTCTCCCTCCTTTCCCCTCTCTCTAAAAATAAACAAAAAAATAAATCTAAACTATACATATATTTAATAAAGATTAATAAAAACAAGTACAATTATTTTTCAACCACTTATTTCAATTCAGGGTTGAGGGTGACTGGAGCCTCTTATGGCAACTCAGGGCACAAGGTGGTAGCCCACCCTGGACAGGACGCCATTCGATCACAGGGCCACCCACACCCACACCCACTCATCCAGGGACAACGCAGAGTCGCCAGCTCACCTAACGCATACATGTTTGGAATGTGGGAGGAAACTGAGTCCACACAGAAAACCCAGGCTGACAAGGGGAATATGTGCAAACCCCACACAGACAGTGGCATCAGCCCGGAATAGATTTTTTTAATCAATATTATGACAAAACGACATTGAACGAAATGTTGTGGTTTGGGGACCTATTGTATTTGAGGAACTGCATGTTGCTAAGATCCAAGGAAGGAAAGCAGGTTTTGTTTGCTGAATGGGTGCTAAAAACCAACTATCTATTATTTGCTACAAAAACAAGAGTAGTTTAGAACGAAAGGTATTAAAAGATATGCTACTGGACTTGGTGTGGGAAACAATATCAGAGTCCAACTGCTAGAACACAAACTCCTTTTTTAAAAAGATCCATAATATTTTAGAGCTCAAAAGAGTGTGAATGGCTATCCGTCTCCTTGTTAAATAACAAAAAACTAAGCAAGCCCTTTTCTCCTTGGTGACAAGGAGGTAAATATCAAAGTTCCATGGTTTCTGGTGACAAAACCTAAAAGCACCAAGTTTAACAACTTTACAGTAGGTTAACATGGTGGATTTTCTTCTTTAACTAAAATATGAACAAGTGCCTGAATCACACACATTTACAGGTTTATAGGAAAACTTTCCATATTTGGAAATAAGGGCAAAAGATAAAGAAACGAAGTAGGGCCTACTTCCCACAATTTCTTTAAAAATTTTGACAACTCAATCATCTTTTACTCTAACTAGATACCATTAAGCACACTTCATTATAAAACCTTCTGAAAAGAAACGTCTTTGGCACGTTTGGGTTCTCATTCCTCCGATATGCCCTAAGGAAGGAATAATAACAAGGATATAGAAACTCAGAGGGTGGGGGCACCAACAGCTACAGAGTTTGCCAAACAGTGGACGTGCAAGGCCCAGTGAGGACTGGGGCAAGCCAGGGCACGTACCCTAAGAGGTCAGCCAATGGTTGCTTTGCAGAAATTCAAGTCCTATGTTGCCAGTACTTTCAGTTTTTTAAGAAAAAAATCAAAATTCAGATTTCAATATGATATCTAGTACTCTGAGATGCTGGCAACTAAATCAATACATCGTTCAAGACACTGCCCCCCTGGGAGGGAGAGCACTCTTCAATGTTGGCTTTAATGCTTTCTTCTCTCCTGAATGGGGAAATGAGAGACTGGGAAACATGCTCGTTTTGAAGAAAAGAGTTTCTTTTTATGCAAAACATAGCCCCATAGGCACATGGACATCTTTACTTCCCTCGAAAAAAGATTCTAAAAAGGTCTTCAGCTAAGGAGGGTGGGCAAGAAGTCTGAGGCAGACTCGCTGCTGCCCTGTGCAGGTCTCCTCTTTGCTGCACCAGCTCCTGCCCAAAGCCTGCTTCCGCAATTGGCAAATGCAGCCTGACAGATCAATAAAAACATGAACCAAGTTAGCAAAACAAACCACAGCGCAGTTATTTTACATGACTTGCATGGAACGAATCTGTGAACTATAAGTGAGTCATAACATAAAATAAAGGCCTCAGTTAGGTTCAGAACAACACAGCAGTGTTTTCCCTCATCTTAGCAACTAGGTCACTGGAATCTTGAGAGAATATAAGGTACTTGAAGGACTCTGGTGTCTGTTTTACTTTTTCCTGAAAAGTAATTAATCTTACTAGAAAATTTAACCCAGGTGGCCAGAAAGGCATTTTCAGGGTCCATCATTCGTAAGTTACTAAGATACCAATTAGTGATATCCAAGTGGTCTAGAAGAATTAATGCCCCTACCCAAAATGTTGGCTCATTCCCTAAAAATGATTCATTGAATGACAAAACGTTTAAAATTGAGAACCCTTTGACTTCCAGTCAAGATGGGAGCATAGATAAACATGCCTCACCTCCTAGCACAACCACATCAAAATTACAACTAAAATATAGAACAATTACTCAGAACCATCAGAAATCAAGTTGAATGGAAGTCTGACAACTACAGAATTAAAGAAACCTCATCTGTCCAGCCTGGTAGAAGGGGTGGAGACATGGAAAGGGCTGGTCCCGAATCCGCATGTGGTGGGTAAAAATTTGGGAGGGATTATCCTGGGAGTGAGGAGTCCCAGCCCCATACCAGGTCCCCCAGCCCAGGGTTCCAGTGCCAGGAAGGAGTCCCAAGCAGATATTCTTAAAGAACCCACACACAGATTTACTCAGACTCACTCTCTTTGAGCTCCAGCACCAGGGTAGCAGCTTGAAAGGCACCAGTGGCATACAGGGAGAAACTGAAGTGTCTGGCATCAGGGCCAGAGCTGGGGAGCAGTTTTCTCCCAGACAGACAGGTGGGCAGAGGCCATTGTCCCTTTTCTGAACTCTCCCCCTACAGAGCCAGGAGTCAGCAGGCAGGTGCCATATCAACCAGACTTACACTGTGTGTCCCAACCTGGAGATCCCAAGATTCTGTCCTACCCAAACTGCTTTTCCATATGAATGGCTGGTCTTGGCTCACACTTTACAACGTCCTAAATCCTTTCATACAAGCAACAGCGAGCTTCAGTGAACCCCCGGTCCCTATACCTCTTGCTAAGTGGCACCATGCACAATACTAACAGCAACAAGCCTACACTCACAGCTTTGCTTCACGTTGGAATCTCAAGTCAGCACAAGTAGGAGCCATCTCAGATTGCTTTATAGCTCAGGCAGTGTGCCCCAGGCAAAACACAGGTGGGGGGTGACCTTGGACTGCGCTACCTGGGAAACCCCAGAGCTTGCATATCCAGTGGACAGCTACAAACCATATCAGAGGATGATCACCCTGCCCTCACACAGCTGATCCACCATGGAGGGCAGAGGTTGGTGGTCAGTGATCACAGCCAATCATTGCAGCTGACTGGCCTGTGTAAATCCCTCCCACTGACCTGCCAATAGTAATCAAGGCTCAACTACAAGAGTGTACTCAGCCCACATGAAGGATGTACCTCAAATACCCAGCTTGGGTGAAAGGGGAGGCTGTGACACTGAACACTACAGAACACCTACTATATTAGGCCACACTAGCAAGACCAGGAATCATGCAGCTCTACCTAATACATAGAAACAAACACAGGGAGGCTGCCAAAATGAGACAAAAAAAACATGGCCCAAAGGAAAGAACAAATCAAAATGCCAGAAAAAAAGAAACAAAAGGGGGACAAGAAATCTGTCAGATGCAGAGTTCAAAACACTGTTTATAGGATGTTCAAGGAATTTAGTGAGGACCTCAACAGCATAAAAACTATCAAGTCAGAAATGAAGGATACACTAATTAAAATGAAGAACAACTTACAGGGAAACAGCAGCAGAGTGTATGAAGCCAAGAATCAAGTCAATGATTTATAACAGAAGGAAGCAAAAAACAACCAATCAGAACAACAAGAAGAAAAAACATTTTTAAAAAAATTGAAGGCAGTGTAAGCAGCCTCTGGAACAACTTCAAGCATTCCAACATTTGCATCATAGGGATGCCAGAAGGTGAAGAGGAAGAGTAAGAAATTGGAAATCTATTTGAAAAAATAATGAAAGAAAACTTCCCTAATTTGGTGAAGAAATAGACATGCAAGTCCTGGGAGCACAGAGAGTCCCTAACAAGATGGATGCAAAGAGGCTCATTCCAAGACACGTCATAATTAAAATGCCAAAGGTTAAAGATAAAGAGAGAATTTTAAAAGCAGCAAGGGAAAAGAAGTTAGTTACCTACAAGGTTGTTCCCATAAGACTGTCGGCTGATTTCTCAAAGGAAACTTTGCAGGCTAGAAGGGACTGGCAAGAAATATTCAAAGTCATGAAGCAGGGACCTACAGCCAAGATTATTCTACCCAGCAAAGCTATCATTTAGAATAGAAGGGCAGATAAAGGGCTTCCCAGACAAGAAAAAACTAAAGGAGTTCATCATCACCAAATCATGATTACATAAAATGTTAAAGGGTTTTATTTAAGAAGAAGATCAAAACTATGAACAATAAAATGGCAATAAATACATATCTCTCAGCAATTGAATCTAAAAAATAAACTAAGCAAACAAGAAGAACAGAGACAGAATCATGGATACAGAGAGCATTTTGATGGTTGCCAAGTGGGAGGAGGGTGTGGGAGAATGGATTAAGTACAAATAGGCAGTTACAGAGCAGCCGTGGGGATGTAAAATACATATAGGATGTGGAGTAGCCAAAGATGCTGCTTTTAAGACTCTCTCTTTATTTTTAACCTTTGGCATTTTAATTATATGCATGACCCATGCACATGAACAATGGTGGGGGGATTTTATGAGGGAGTCGGGGGTTGAGCAGAGGGGGAGCAAGGGGGAAAATTTAGAATAACTTAATAGCATAATCAATAAAATATAATTTTTTAAAAATGAGAAGCTTTGAGATTAACAGTAATTTTATTATATATATTTACCCCTTAATAAAAACCAAAATATGCTAAAGGAAATTTGGTGTCTTATTTAAAAATAGAGAAAAGCACCTGTATGTTCATGGGACATAATGACTACCCGATTACTCTCCAAGCTCAATACTGAAAAGTGCAGCAATTATGAGGCTGGAACTCTACTAAGAATGCCTAATGATCAGATTTGGCTGCTTATTTTCAAATCCACACTCGACAATGCCTCAAGTGACCTGGGAGACACTTAAGCTGAAAATGAGAAGTTAAACAATTCCTTCAAAAGTTGTTGAACTTAAATGCCTGCTTCCCATTTGAGTGTCCTAAGTAGAAAATTTAGTCCTGCATCAAACTGATTTCCCCCTCTCTTCTGTGACAAACATTTGTAAGAGATCAACTCTCAGACTCCAGATCAAAGCGAATTGTGTAAGAACTCCTCAAGCTGAGCACAGTGCAGAAAAAATCTCCGCTCTGTCCCAGGGCTCGCTTGTGCTACAGGACAAATAAGTAAATGAGACACATAACCCTGCCCTCACCGCGTTACCACCTGGAGAAAGACAGAGGATGGCACCAAGGACAAGTGCTGAGACTAGAGGCCTGGACACCAGGTGCACATAAGGTAGTTAGCTCTAAAAGCCAGAGTGGCCACTGCAGGGACACAGAACTTCAGCACAAGGGCTATCACCCAAGCCGAGAGAGACAGGTGAGTTTCATTAAGAAGGCAGCCAGAGGTAATTTGGATTTTTACCCTGAAGGGACTGAAAAGGTGCTCAAGGACCTTAAACTAGGGTAACTTGACCAGGCGTTCACACAATAAGAATCACTCTTTTGTGGAGCAGGGTGGCAGACTGTTGGAAGAGAAGAGAAAGAAGATTTCAACCAATATTTACCAAGTAATCTCCACAGAATAGGGCTACCAGATGGATAAAGCAGAGGCCAGAAAGACATTGAAGCTGATGAGCAGGAGGAAGAAGAGAGAGACAGAGAGACAGAGAGAGAGAGAGAGAATAAGGGAAGACAGACATGGTTAAGTCAGTTGTAGGCAGGCTGAATTGTATAAAACTGTGCATCGTCTACAAGAAAAGTCCAGTAGGCAGTTGTATAAAAGAATCTAGAGCTCAGAAAACTTTTGAATTTTAGGCTAGAAAAGTCATTTCGGCATTCATCAGTATTTCAGTAGCTGAAGCCCTAAGTGCAGATGAGATCACCAGGGAAAAGCTACAGAAAGAGAAAAGAAGGTTGAAAGCAAAGCCCTGGGGAGAGGGGTGGCTGGGGGGGAGGCAGCCTCCAAGGGAGGTTAAGGCATGTTCGAAGGGGTAGGAGACAACAAAAGAGGGCAGTGTTCAGGGGATGGTGGGCAAAAGCGTCAAATGCCACAGAGGGAGGGGTCAAACAGGCCACTCAGAGCATTCCTTGACTTAGTCCGCTGGGGCTCTTGGGGCAGCACCTGGAGTCATGGCGGCACACGCCAGCCAGCTTAGGTTCAGAAAGTGCCCAGGAGAGGAAGCAGACGCCGAGTGTTTACCTCTCTCCAGAGCTTTGGCTGTGAAGGCAAGGAGGGGAATGAGAAAGACGTGGTTAGAGTATGAAGAAGGGGTTTTGCCCTTTCAGCTAGGAAAGGCCTGGCTTTAAGTATAGACTGTTAGAAAGGAGCCAAGTGATCAAAGAAAGGTTTACGGTAATCAGAGAAGGCGTGCAGGTGGAAGAGCAAGGGAAAGAACACCACCTTCTGAGATCAAAGAGAAAGAGGTAAATAACGGGTGCAGACAAGATTTTTTTTTTGAGTCATCAGAGGTGGAGAGAATCAGAAAGATGCATAGCTGGTGGCCTCATTCTCTAGAGGACAGGAGAAAAGTTAAAGGCCTCAGAGTGGGCATATGACTGCCATGACCAAAAGAGAGTATTAATCATTATCTGTACACCTACCATCTGCATGATTTACCAGGTGCCGACATGAAGGCAAGGCCATGTTGAAAAACAGAGAGCCCTTGACACTTTGATTTAAAGTGTCACACAGGTGGTGAACATAGTACAATACACGGATGGTGTATTATAGAATTATACATCTGAAAGCTATATAATTTTATTAACCAATGTCACCCCAATAAATTTGATAAATAAATGTGTTACACAAATGACCATTATTCCACAGAAACCTGTGTGTGTGGTAGAAAGAGTATGAGAACTGGTAGCCAAGGGTCCTGGTTCTGTGCTCCCCCTCCACCACTAACGAGCTGGAATCAGTAACCCTCGTAAGTGAGACAGTTCCACGGCATGTAAAATGGTGACCCATGCCAACTGTCCCGCCTTACGCACGAGGTTGCTGTGACAATCGAGAGAGAAACAACTATGCAAGTGCTTTGGAAACTAAAGGGGTGGGGGAGGCAGCAGAATTAAAATATTTCCCATTGCGTATGTCTTTATACAGTGGAACACTCACGCCAGGGACTGCCCGCCCGCCCGCCCGCCTGTGCGAACGCTGCTCTGCAGGCGTGAGCGTGCAGGCCCCGCTGTGCCACCAGGCATGTGTGGGAAGTGGAAACTGCTGAGGGCAGTGCTGCCCTCATCTTGGAAAACCAGTTTTTAGAAGCTTGATAGCTCCTAAGTGAAATGTTTTCTTTCAGTAGGCTTTTCATTTTCTTATTTTCAACAGTTAAAAATCAAATTTTTAGGGCTCTATTCACCTAGTACATCTTAACTGGCAAATCCTGGTCCCTTGGACCTGATCCCACTTACATTTTTTAAGTGTACTCCAGTGAACGGGTTAATATATTCAGTCTCCCTACTTCCCCAACATCACTAAATCCTCATTCTGATAACCCTCGGTCTAAATCCTATACTTTTCCTTAAAGCCCAGTTCAGATTTTAACTCTGATCACCCCTACCACCACCTACTGAGACCTTACTATGCACTGAACACTGTCTAGGTGCGTCTCACAGAGCACCGCAGCCCGGGAGCCTCACCGCACACATGGATAAACGGACAGCACTCAAGGCGAGGCTCCTTGCCCAAGATCTCAAAGTTGTGACATCACGATGCACTGTCTTCCATGAAGCCCAAGTAATCTCTCCATTTCATTAATGACTCTGGTGCCTGGATAAGTTACCCAATAAGCAATTAAAGAGCTTCAAAAACTGACCCCACTCACTCCATGCAGGCTCCCATCCCCATGGCTCTGCTCTGCCTCTACCCAGTGTCTGCGAACCACGGCCCAGCTACTCCTATCAGACGGACTTCTCTCCATGTCACGCCTCCATGGCTCTTCTTTCCCTAAATCTCTCACCAATATCCAAGTACTTACAAAAATTAATTCTGCAAAACTGTATAGTGCCCTCTTTTCAAAGTCAACATTAATGTAGGTGTCAGAGTTAAGGGTGTGGACTAGAGCCAGAATACTTGGATCTGGATTTAGCTAGCACGTAAGGCCTCGGTAAGCTCAGGCAAATGAATCTCTCTGTATCTCTGTTAAGACGCTCAGGGAAATGGCAATAGTAACAGTGCCTACCACCTGGGAGTGTTGTGGGGTTGATGAGTTAATACACAGAGAGCATGGGGGACAGCTTCCACCACAAAGTGAGCATGAGAACAGTATGGGCTTTCCATAATGAATAGATCCATGCTGATCATACTTCATTTTTTACAGTATGTCATAAATTTACTGTGCAAGAGAGTCTTCCCACCTTAGCTCCCTTTATACCTAGTGGGTATTCAAATATTTGTGGACTAAAAAGGCATAAACCCAGAATGTAAAAAATGTGAATTTTTCTATGACCAAATTGTTCCTGACAGGAAGGAGTTTTAACATTTTTTAAGAATGTCCAGATTATTTAATAACCAAAAAAATTTTTTTTACCAGCTAACATGTTCTCAAGCATGAAAAATGTTGAGAAAAACTCTAATTACAGCATAAAATTTTGTAAAAAAATTTTTTTTTTCTAAAATGCAACAGCAAATATTTGCTTTAGGGTGGAGTATTTTTAAAATTGAGCTGTGAGGAAAAGGAGAATCCATAAAGTTTGAGTGTCTAAGAACGACTGTAAGAAAACTCAGTAACAGAGAATGCTTTCCTTTCAATTCATGTTGTTCTCTTCAAAGCTTCAAATTCTTGCCAATATGAATTTTCAGAGTTCTACTAATTTGTGAATCAAAATGACAAAAACAAATGAACAAACCCTAAGGAGATTTACCTAAGGGACATAGCTAGAAATAGGACCTCTAATTACTTAAATACTAAGGCTGTAGATTAAAACATTAAACCTCAAAACCCTTCAGCCGAATGGATTAAGAAGATTAGAATGGGCTTGACAAATTACTACAGGGTTGGGGGGAAAATGTGGACAGAAAGTAGGCCAAGCTTAAATAGGGAATTAAATAAAGTTCAAGAGAAAACTAATGGTGTGCATGGACCCTCAATCTCTGTGGGGGGAAAAAACTGCCAACCTAGTGATTTCAACAATTACAGAGAGGAACAACATCAATATAAAAATAGCTGCTTATAAAGTTCTTGGAAAATGTGAACATGCAGCAAAGTTAACCTTGGAAAATAATGATTTTCAAATAGGCCTTGGCAACTCAAGAGGAGACATACAAGGTCAAAAATAAACTTGTTATGATAACACGAACCTAAATATCTTATGAGTTCTGGTCACCCCCCACCAAAACAGCTAAAATCAAAAACCACTAACTCGTCAACAGGAGCCCCACTGGAATATCTGGTTTTCTGTCCCTGAAGATTATCAGTTGGCTCAAAATAAAAAACAATTAATCTGCAGAAGAGCTAAAATGACTTGGGTGGCTACATGAGAGCCTGGGAGAGCATGCAGCCTGGAAAGATTCTGAAGAGTTGAATGTCTCCACCTTGGCAAAGGCACAACATGAGAGACCCAGGGGGGATCCAATAACCCTCCACAAACATCTCAAGTGCGAAAACAACAAGCAGGAACAGAAATTTCTTATCCTGGTACCAAATGTACTTTCTGGCATTTTGAGAAGGAATAGAAAGTAAAATGTACAACTCCAATTAATGTTTTCAAGATTCAACCCTAGGCTTTCTTCTTGGGCTACTAGAAACAATTCTGTTCTTTGTACTACCTCATTTCTAGCAGTTTTATTTTTTTGAAAAATATTTATTTATTTTTAGACAGAGAGGAAGGGAGGGAGAAACAGAGGGAGAGAAATACCAATGTATGGTTGCCTTTCGTGTGCCCCCTACTGGGGATCTGGCCTGCAACCCAGGTATATGCCTTGACTGGGAATTGAACCATCAAACCTGTGGTCCACAGGTGGCACTCAATCCACTGAGCCAGCCAGGGCTCATTTCTAGCAGTTTTAGAGCTTTTAAAAAATATTTTGCCCGTGTTATTTAAAATGTTTCCTTCAGAGTTTAAAGTATTTCTTCAAACTCAAAAAAATGCCAGGATTAGGAAATTAAAGGTGGCAGTTTCTACTCAGCTCTAGCTGGTGAATCAGAAAATCTGAATTCTCACCAGAATTCTCCAGTTTGTAAATATTGGCTCGAGTGGATGTGGGGCGGGTGATGGGGGGACCACAGTACAGAGTAAAACAAGAGTCTACAGGCCCAGTCTAGCCTTCAGGCTGTTTGCAGCTTCTGTGATACATTTGTCTGCAGCTTGCTACCACCCTTCGACCACTATATTCACATATCTGGGGGTCTAAAATTTAGCTAGTCTCTAAGAAGATACAGGTTACTTACTACTCATTAGTGCTCATAGATTGGAAGTATTCTGCTCCAGACGCCCAACATCATCAGGTAAGTGTGTACACAAAAAACTTCCTTGCTTTGCTATCATTTTCCTAACATAAAACATGTAAGCCACGTAGTTATGCCCAAATTAACTGAGAGCTAGCTCATGGAATCTAACTCAAATTTGCTATAAAAGTTACTATAATAAAAACATTTTTAGAAAACTGAAGAAAGCTAAAGAAGCTTGTACCAGAATCCCA
>PVKM010000714.1:0-14783 GCA_004027735.1 Carollia perspicillata
TAGATGGTGGGCAGAAAATAGACAGGGAGAGGGCAAGAGTAGTGTGGGAAATGTAGAAGCTAAAGAACTTACGACACATGGACATGAACTAAAGAAGGGGAGTGTGTGTGGGAGGGGGTGTGCAGGGTGGAGGGGAATGAAGGGGGGACTGGGACAACTGTAATGGCATAATCAATAAAATATATATATATTAAAAAAAAAGAGTGAATGAATGCACGATGAGGGGCCTTTTTCTCAGGGCTAACAAAAGCCATAGTTTCATTTAGATAAAATTTCATTTAGATAAACATCTTCGTGAAATCAGTCCCATAAGAAATAAAGAGGATGCAGCACTGAGTCATTAGTCTCCCTCCCATCCCAGAGGTGGTGAAACCAGCACTCACTTCCACAGCTGTGCGTTCAGATGCTTCTCCACCATGAGGTTGAGGGCACAGCGAAGCCTGTTCCACCTGGAGTCAAATACATAATAGCCTCTTCCAATCAGCCGGCTCCCGAATGTGCAAAACTGAAAGAGAGAGCACAGGTGCCCATGCTTGCTAATTTGATAGCAGCACACCCACAGAGGGTTCTTTCTCCTTCAGGTATGGAGCTACTGTGAAAGACAGCTTACTGAGTACCACAGGCTATGAAGCATGAGAGTGACAACGCCTGGCCCTGAGTTTCATGGAGAGAAAGGGAAAAGCATGAGATGCCCCTGGACATAGTACATGCTGCCACTGGGACACCCTGTGCTGAGCTGATCTCACATTTTGAGCACGTCCCACGAGTATGGGATTGCCAAGGCCCCTGGTGTGACCCCCTACAGTGTCTTGTCCCTGCTATGTGGGGAGGGTCAATGCAGGGTGGGTGTGGAACTTACAGATGCTGGCTGAGGATGATGACCTGAAAAATGACAGTCCAGTTTTTCAACAGATTCTTCTTTGTCATCGCCTTCTCCCTCCTCACTGGATAACCGAGAAGCTGGCTCAGTGGCAGGCAGGGGAGGATGTGGAGATTCATGGACTGGAGGAGGGTCAATGGAGGCACTCCCACCTTGCTGAGCAGGGCAGCCTGGAGGCCTTGGTGAACAGAAAGTGCAGCACTGATCAGGTCATGTGTCTGGGGATCAGCTACCTTAACTCAGATACAATAACATATCCAAAATCACCTAGGGATCTGGGGCCACCTCTAGCACTGGGGAAACCTGAGCCAGGTGGCCTAGGAGTGAAGAATCCTCTCCCCTGAATTGCAAGATGTCAAATGCAGCTGTCTACCAGGTCTAGTCCAGGGGACTTATAACTAACTCTCCTTTCTACAGCCACCTGGGGGCTTAGTACTCCCCCTAGTCTTCCCAAAGAAGGGAAAATATATATGGAATTTCAAATTTCACCTGGTTTTGGGTTTCTAAGGCAATGAATGAGATAACTGACAAAATGCTCTACAATAACCTAAGACAGATAGGAGGTGATAAAATAACTAGGGAGCATTGCTACTTTATGTGAAAAAGTGATCTGAGACAGCAATGTATTTTTTCTCCATATACAAATGCCTAGTGGTTCTAGAATTAAGCTTCATTTTTTAAAAAATATTTTATTTATTTATCTTTAGAGGGGAAAGGAAGGAGAGAGGGAGAGAAATATCAATGTATGGCTGCCTCTCATGAGTCCCCTGCTGGGAACTGGCCTGCAACCCAGGCATGTGCCCTGACTGGGAATCAAACCGCGATCATTTGGTTTGCAGGCCCACACTCAATCCACTGAGCTACACCACCAGGGCAAGCTTCGTTTTTTTATAGGTGGAAAAACTTCAATGAGAAGATGGCCAAAGAAAGGATTTGTTAAGGAATCATGCAGGGGCTTGGCTGCACTCTTGGGGAACCTCCTTGACTGCTTTTCTACTGTGTTGCTCAGAAACCAGAGGGTTCGTGTTGGGGTGGGCTCAAGCTCAGGTTTAGGTTTCCATGGGGCAGGAACTTCCACTCCTCATGGAACAATTTCAAGGATCAGACATGAGTGTGTGAAATGTGAGGCTATGGCAACAAGGGCTGGCACATTCCTAAGCAGAAGCTCTTGCTGCCTATGGACAACCCTAGAGGCCTCATTTTCTATGCCTTTCTTTTTTCCTTCCCTTGGCAAATTGGGCACAAAGTCCTTTACTTCAACGTGGTTAAGTACACAAGCACAGACATATATATATGCAGCCCACCAGCACTGTCTCTGAGGCATGTGTATGGTTAAGTTTGCAATAAAACACTCTGATCCATGGCTTAGTGCATGGCTAACATGCCTAATACATGTTTAGGCCAAAGACCCACATGAATGAATGAAAAAAAAAACACGTTGATAAATGGATGCTGAAAAAACTCAGGCTGAATGTCTGTCCCTAGCAAGGGATTCCCATGCTGCACTTTGCAAGAAGCAAGACAAATGAATGGGGAATTGCTGCCAAAGCCATGGGAAATGTTCTAGTCACTAACTTGTGGGCAGGACCCAAGTGTCAGCCCTGCTCAGTGGGCCTAAGAGACGCAGACCACTAAGCAGGAGTGGGGCAGATAATTCTAGCTTTATTCTGCTGCTTGTATTGGGCCAAGAAGAGTCCAATGATGAACTCCACACATTTTTTTCCCTTAGAGTAAAACCCATTTTAAAAACATCTCATCTTCTCATATGAGCCTGACATCATGACCACATTGGGGTTTTACAGTGTCTCCAATCTGTTTTCTGAATGGTGAGAAGGAGCTGGAAATCTCATCTTACCTTGGAAGACTGGGGGTGTGAGGTTTAGGTTTACTAGCTACAAAAGGCTTTGATTCGGAAGGAATCACTCCTTGAGAGTTTGGGTGTGGCTCCTGTGAAGTTCTAGGAGGGGCGGGATGCGGGTCCCTGAGAGGCTGCATTGGTTGCTGAGAGTCCGGATGGCGAATCGATTCCTTTTCCCTGGTTTTGTTTTTGTGCTCGGCTAATAACACATCAAATCGTTTTCTTCTACCCTGGACAGCCCTCCGCTGGGTTAAGGAATGTGTCTGTGGACCAAAAAAAGACAGAAACTAAGGTATCACAGCAGTATTTTTTTTGTCATATATCCCAAAACACCATTCCCAATAAAAAAGCAATCTAGACCAGTAGCATAGTCAGAGGCTGCTCAGTGTTTGATAAGCTAAAAAACAAGAGTATGATCTTTTTTTTCTGCTAGAAGAGAGGCATGTATTCCAAGTTGCACACGTAAGATAGTTTGGTGATTTTACTTCTGCCAGATGAAAGAAGGAATGTTCGCTGTGCTACTGGTATGTCACCAAGCAACAGACTGTAGAAACATGCAGGTGCCAACAGGGACAATTCCTTTACTGGGCTCTTACTAACTCCATTCCAAAAATCCCTCTTTGTGCCATTCAGGGTTTTAAGTGTTAAAGGGAAGAAACAATTATTCCACAAAGTATGTATCAGAAAGTCTTCGTTTAGTGACTGTCAGAGTAAAAACTAGACCAGACTGTTTCTCTATACTGCAATGAAAATGCCATTTCAAGACAGAAGTGCCTCAAAGCAAGCTGGAGACAGGGACTGCCAGGGCCAAGTAAAGTCTTATAAGGCTGACAGTAGAAGAATATAAAGCACAGTGAACACTGAATTAAGTGAACTCATCCATATACTTCCTTCTCTCTTTTACGTTACAAACCACTGCAAATGATACTTCATGTGCATTCATGAATCTACATTATACAAATGTGTTGTTCTACAGGTTTACATGTTTGTCAAAATTCAAGGGGTTTAAGAGGAATTAGGCCTCTACTGTCTTTTTCAAATTCAATAACATAACCTACCTCTTCCTTAGACACAATACAAACTGCGTATGCCCAGAATCTTATCTGGTACAGACAATGTGCTTAGCTTCTTTTTAAATTTTGACTTAATTTTCTTTAATATGTACTCTATTTACTTACAAGACAGTAAACTAAATGAAGAAAAGGAACTGTTGTTTTATTCGGTGCTATACCAGCAATTAGAATAGCACCTGGCATTCGACAAATGCTTCAAACAAAAAATATACGAAAATAATAGCCCTCCAACATGTGTCAAATGAACAAATGAATGCATTATATCACTGGTGCATCTGTCTGTCTCTGTAGCCAGATGTAGAAGCCTCTCCTTCCTGGTGCTCAGCACAGAAAAGCCAGGTGAAAAAAATTAGGCAGAGATGATCAATATTTTCCCAGCTCGGTTTGAAGAGTAAATATTTCCACTGAGTGCTAAAGAGCCTTCCAAACACAAATCTGGCGCCCCCAACCCCTATCAGTAATCTCTGGGGCTGCCTAAAGCTTACTGGATAAAGACTGTGTACCTAGGCTTCTGAGCCACACACTCATGCCCTCTGTTCTTTGGTATCAAGTGCCTCCTCCTTCTGTTCAGTCCCCTGGCTGTCTTTCAGGCCCTGAGGTCTGCCCATCGCAGAGCTGTTGCACAAGCTGTTTCCTCTGTCTCTCCCACCACTTTTTGCCCAGATAAATTATATGGGTTTTAGCTCCATGTTCCTGTGGCAAAGGAGGCTTCCCTGGCCCAGTCTTCCCACTGAAGGCTGATATAACACAGCCCTCCTTCTACTTTTCACTCATCATCAGTAACTTGACGCTTATTTGAGTGATTATCAGATTAGACTCTCATTAGACTGCAAGCCCAACGAACGTAGGGAATATGCCCAGGTTTGTTAAACCCTGGTACCTCTGGCTTGTGGACTCAAAATCTATTGGCACAGAGGACACAGGACATTGGGCAGATGAGAAAGCAAGGAGGGGAAAATGACAGCGGCAGGCGGACAACAGGCAGGGAACAAGAAATAGGAGGTAAAGCAGCAGATCCCCTGACAGCAAAGAGAATGGAAAATGTTCTAAGTCCAAGACAGGAGAGACCTGGGTGGTTAAGGTGGGGGACATTCAGTGAGGTACTTGAGCACATTTAGCCCACCACAGCTGAATAGATTCAGGCCACAGAGGCAGAAAAGGTGAGCTACCGGCAGAGCACAGGAAGAAAGGAAGGGCATTCTGTGAAAGGGCTGGCCTATCAAGATGCTGCATTTTCTGCCAGTTCTATGCGGAACTCATGACACGCCAGGGCTGAAGATATCAGTGTGATGAAAGGATCAGCATCACACCACAGATAGTACTGATACCCTTAATACATGGAGGGTATTCACGATTTGAGAATGAAGATGGGAGAAAAATGCAGGATCAATTATCATGTCAGTTCACCCATCAATAAAGGTTCAGGAAGAAGGTTGGTTAAACCCCTTGCATATTCTGAGTTGATAATGAGTTTGGTTCACCAGCATGCCTCAGAGAGGATTTAAAAAAGGGCATGTTGCAAAAAGCAAGCATCCTTCATTGACCATAGCTTCACTGAGAAATCTGCTCCTGAGAGTCAGGTAGACAGTAAGGAAGCAGAGTGGATGGCAAACTATGACAATGACGTGGAGTAGGGCTGAGGTGTGTCTTCACAAGTACCTTAGGGGCAGCTAACACAGATGCAATCCTGCAGAGCTCAAATGGCTATCTTCAAAGAACAACTACACACCACTTATGTGTATTCGATTAATATTATATAAAACAAGAAAAATTTGTTCTGAGCCAGGAGTTTTTAATCTAGAGATTTAGGGGTGGGCCTGCAGTGGGAATGTCCAACAAATCCTGAAACAGAATGCAAAATTCTGAGATCGGAAGTTTAGTTTGAGATGTGTAAACTTTGGAGACATCTCAGTGGAGGTGTCAAAAAGTTGGGTTAAAAAAAAAAAAAGAATGCGAAATTCAGAATATACATGTAAAACATAGAGTCAGCAGTGGGCAAATAAAAAAAAAGAATATACATGTGTATGTATTTTTTCCCTCAGGGATGAAGACCTATGATTTCTTAAAAATTAGTTCTATTTAAAGGTGCCCATGACCAACCTCTTTCCCCAAAGGATCATTGTTGCAAGATAAAAATCTACATGATAAAGTTAAATTAGACATTTAAATTAAAATAAAAACCACTAAGAAATAACATTTCTCATGTCTAGGAAAGTATAATATTCCACCACTGTTTAGGGATGGAGTGGAGCCTGATGTCCTTTATTCAAACACAATCTTTGGTAAAGTTTAAATAATACCCCAACAATTTTACTATTAAAAGACAAAACTAATTTTTATACTTTTTAACCCTTCCTCCAAAGAAGAAGTTTTAAATTACATACTTCAACACAATGATCCTTTATATTTCTTGAATTTTTCTGAAGGGTATGTAGGGATACTCTCCAGAGAAATGCAAATAAACATACATGTTTCATTTATGTTTGAAGAGCAGGTACACTGATGCATGGAAGCCACCCTACATGAACAACCCTTATTTTATAACAAACATCCCCTTCTAGTTAGCAAAATGCCATTTTAAAAGAAAACCTTAGGACGGAAAGAAGGATCATTACATTTTCTTAGCTTACATATAAATTACATTGTATGTTACCCAATAATTTTTTAAAATCTTTTTTAAAAACTATTTTATTTTAGAGAGAGGGAAAGGGAGGAAGAAAGAGAGGGAGAGAAACATCAATGTGAGAGAGAAACACTGACTGGCTGCCTTCTGCAAGCACCCCACCCAGGAATAGAGCATGGAGACTAAAACCCAGGCGTGTGAGCTGACCGGGAATCAAACGGGCAACCTTTCGGTTTGCAAGACAACACCCAACCAACTGAGCCATGCTGGCCAAGGCACCTAATATTAAAAACAAAACAAAACAAAAAAAAAACTCTAGAAAAATAAGGCTATCTAAAAGCCACAAAATATTAAAGTGGCTCTTTAAAATTTAAGAATCACAGATTATAAGAATATTTTAAGACTGTTTATATATCTGCAAAGGAAATTCCTGGACTTGTTCTAAGTCAGTATAATTTAAACATTAAAGGGTAGCTTCTCATATTAAATTTCTCTGAAGAAATGTTAAAAATCTTTGAGAACAACATACTGATAAATGAAGAACACGATTCTCCTGGATACAACACAGCTCACTGGAAACAAACCTCTTTGAAGACTGTAGTTTATAACAACAGACCTCACATTTTCTGAACCTGAGGCTTTCTCATCGAAACCAAGTTATTCCTTTATTTATGAAATTCAGAATAATCCACAGATTAGATCCCCTCTGGGTTACAGACTTGGGAGCAATGCCGTCTGTCCAAGCTCCCTAAGCTTGTCAGAGCATTCAGTTCTGTCCAGGAGGCCACATACCTTGCACGTCAAAGACCGGGTGCAGGGCTTCTTGGTGTCGAGATCAATAACCCCACAGTGTATGTCAGGATCAAACTCTCTTTCTGTCAAAAGCACACAGATATTACAACGGGCTCATCAAACATTCCCTTTTCTTATTATGTAAATTAGAAAAGAGGAGAAATCTTAAAACAAATCGTAACTTGAATAAAATCTACATTTATCAATAAATATAAAATATACAATGTGTGAGTACTATAGAGAAGCAATGACACCACCAAGAGAGTGGGAGTTACTGCCACTAGGTGACATGCAAGAGACAAAGCCAGTATTACTGCATTACTCCATTCAGAAATACATTACTTGAAAGCTATTTTTACATTATCCACACACCCGTGCACTTTAAAACCAACAGTGAAGAGGTCAAGTATACTACTTAAGGAAATTCCTCCTAAAGCTGAAGTTGACCGGTTTTAAAAAGAGGACTTAATGATAGCAGTACATTTGCTCTCCTAGGAATGGCCAATTAAGACACAGAGAAGCATTAAGAGAAAATGCAAAGTTACCTGATAATCTCTTATTTAAAAATTTCCTGTTATTAGAATTATCTTCAGACTTCTTTTCCAGAGTGGGCAGTGTAGGAAGCCCTTTGCCATTCAGAATTTGTCCAGGTGAAGGCAAGGTTGGCTTTGGTATTGAGGGGCAGTTAAGGCCAGGCTTGACTGAGGAACTCACAGTAGCAGGACAGGTTGGCCCCATCGCAGATTTCAGTAGTGTGCCATCCATCTTCGGATGAATCTTCTCCACTTTAATAGAGGGCGTCATGCTGTGGTAGGGGAAGCAAGAACACCAGTATCTAAGTGCCCAGAGGCCCCAGTGACCCAGAGATGGGAGGGAGCCTGGATTTACCCGTGCACTGCACACACCTAGGCTCCCAAGGCACCTTATGAAAATTTGTTAGGACTACCCAGAAAACTCTGGAAGGTGCACATTTATTTAGTCCATAAGTCCTCTGGCAAGGCAAAGAGCTCCAGTAACCACCAAATTTACCTGTTCTTTCACCGTTCCAGAACTATCTTACACGGGAGCCTATTGGAGATACAGACCTGATAATCCAATGCAATTCATACAAGAAGCAAAATCTGAAAAGGTCTAAAAGGAGGAAAGGATACTTGCAGGGCCTGAAGAGAATGTCTGAGAACTGTCATTTTTAAAAAGGATCCATCAAAACAAAGGAAATTGAGCAGAGAACATGGATTACAATTTCTAAGAAATGTCACTAAAGACTTACAACAACTCAAATAAACCTAACAAGGTATCTCCAAGAAGAGGCTCTCTGCTCATGTTAGTAAGAACATGTTTAATTAATAAATGATTCATCACTGAAGTGATAATTCTACAGTCCCTGAAAAAGGTTTCTAATATAGACACTTGAAATATTAGTGCCTGGTACACAGCTGGGGACCACTAAATACCTGTGCGACTACCAAAGAACTGATCTCTTGGTATCTTACTGGCACAATTACTTGGGTGGCAAATGTTGGTACGAAGCTAACAGCTGGCCTGGTCGCCCTCTAGAGCCCAGCTTCATTTCAAGTAAGAAGATTTGGACTGATGAGGTTTTATAAACTCTGTTCAGTAGAGGTAGTGCTCTTAACAGCTGTTAAGCTGGCAAGTGACTTGCACATTGTGCTGGCATTTTCTTTGGCTTTCAGACAGCTCTAGGAACGAAAGCCAAGCTTGCTGTCCTTGCACTTCTGACAGATGAGCAGAGGCTAGGGGCTTAGCAACAAGGACAAACAGCTCCAAACAGCTGTACCTGGGACAGCCTGACAGAGCAGAGACACTGCAAGATGCCAGGGCCGCTCCGAGCCGGCATGTCCCTGAGCAGCAGCAGGTGGGGGATGCTACCCTGGGATTAGCCAGATACTCAGACCTGGGACTGAGATGGGGCATGTTCTGCAAAGGGAAGCAAGCCAGGGTAAAGCTGCTACCATGAAGGCTGAGGAATGCCGAAACAAGGCAATATATGCTTCTCTGGGAGTACACAGTGGCTCCATCACATGACATAGGGAGCCTGCCAATCTGCAGGTCCACTGTGGAAACGTGCCAAAGCCTTGCCTGGCTGGCGGGTGCGAACTTCCCCGGTCTTCCCTCATCGCACAGTACTGTGATGTGAACCAGGACCAGGGGAGGAAGGACTGTTTCCCTATTCGGTCTGCAGGCCCCGGGAAATCCTAGTACGGCATCTGGGAATCTCTTCCTCTTTTATTCCTACTATTACCAAAAGCACCAGCATCCATTTACTCTCTCCTGTGAGCCAGCCACTAAGCCAGACGCTTGGCTCTAATATATTAATTCTACTGCTCCCAATAACTCTGCAAAATGGTTGCTATTTTTAAACTTCAAGAAAAACAGTGTCATGTCCAAGGTCCCACAGCCAAGAAGTGACAAAGTAGGGATTTACTTGAATCCAGGATTTGAATGAGGGTTCCTCAGCTAAATCTCCTCAATCTTACTATATTGCCTTCTCCTTAAAAGGGAGATAACAACAATGCCTGTTTCATAGGGTTGTTGTGATAATTAAATGACAATACACACATAGAGCTAAGTTTTAATAGGTGGTACACGATAAAGGAGCTATAAATAAGTGTTATTTGCCTTACAGTTAATGCAACTAGTTGTCCAAGATATGAAAGGGAAACAAAAAGAAACCAGATATATTTGAATTTTTCCTAAAGTAGGCTCTCTTTCCCAGGATGCTCAGATACTCTCAGATGACTGGTGTGCACAGTTCTCCTTGTATCAGGTAAGCATTAAGGACCCTCTTGGCCATACTCACATTCTAGCATGGGGGACTCTACTCTGCTGAATGGGATGCATTGGCCTGGTGTTCCCCCTGAGCTGTAGTTTCTCTTTGGGCGATTTCAACAGCTTGGAACTTAATGAGGATGTGCTGAGAACACCTCCGCTGGCACAGTGGCTGCTTCCACCAGCACTGCTGCCTTTGCTTTTAGACAGAGAAGGGAAGAAGGAGAATACTGACGTGGGAGGAACGGCCAAAGAAGGCTTGCTGGATGAGCTATGTCTTCTTTCTGAAAAGGAAAACAAAGAAAAAGAAAAAAAGACACTGTGGTTCAGGAAAGTCTCCAGTGGAATCCTGGAAAACTCCCCTGAAATACAACACATTTAGGTTCAAAGATGCCTCACTAAGTTAACATATATTAAAATCTGCGGCTTTCAGAAAGGTCTTATCTAGGCCCCAGACTTGTTTAGGATTCCAGGAACTGATCCTTCTGCTGTGGAAACAGCTCGGCATGAAGAACTTTATCATTCATAGATAGCCATTAAGAAGCTAAACAGCCATTCTAAACCCAAGAATACTGGGTTTTGCACATGAACCTCACTGGCTCCAACTTGTAGTCAGAGAGAAGAAAATTATTCATTCATCTGCAGAACTCTGCTAATTATCACCTTATTGAATTCATTCTTCCTTTCTAGCACAGTACCTCTCCAATTTTCAAAATAGCAAAGTGTTAAGAAACAAGTTGTACCTTCCTTTTTTTCTGTCACTACCCACTAGCATATGACACCTAATAAGAATGTTTCTAGGGTTATCTCATCATTCTTTAAGAATTTGTGCTTAAATTTTCCAGTGAATCATTTCACTCACCCCTTTTTTAATCATGTCACTCAACTACAGATGGCACAGCTCCGGTTCACGTCACAAAGATGCCAAAGGCACAAGACAAAAATACCACGAATAGCTGCGGCTGGTGCTCTACACCAGGAAGTAACGCACGCTTAAGTAGAAATTATACAGGTATAACTGAAAATAAGTCTATGCCTTGGAGAGTCAGGTTTCCTCGGAGTAAGGTAATCCATATTAAATAAACTGACAGCAGTTGAGGAATGTTATCATTGAAAACGGTAAATTATTTAGTAACATTAACTACTTAAGTACCTTATGATGGTAGCTTAGTGCCTGCCTCATTTGAACTTGTAATTTAAAATGACACATTTGCTTAACTCTAAGTTTTAAAATGTATGTGGTCCAACATTTATTTATCACAATATGAAAGCTCCATGAGTATTTGAGAAATTAAGCATATTAGAATCAATGACTATAAGTATTACTTAAATGGCTTATTTCTAAAGGTCTTTTTATGCCAGTCTTGAGCCTCTCTATACAGCTGTGATGACTTGTTCCCAGAAGGACATTAGCTCAACGATTTTTTATGAGGTACCTAAGAACCTGCTCTACGCCAGGACAAAATTATCATGCCATCTACAGTCAAAATTCAAATTCTCCAACTTGACCACACAAAGGCCACAACCAGGTTAGAAAGGCTAAATCGACAGTGACTTATAAGTGTCAGTTGCTTCCCCCTGCGCTCCCACTTTCTTGATAAGAAAATTGTGCATAAGTTTAATAAAATTATTAAACTTAAAATAAGAAGTTTAATAATTTTCTAAATTTGACATCCGAGGTTTTTTGATTTAGTTTCTCTCTTGTCTGTGATCCCAAGCACTCTGAATATCCTTTCAGTCAGGACTTGCCAGCCAGGACTGTAACTGTTTCTATCTTGCTGCCTGCCTCAAATGGTGAAGCTTCCCTAAGCCACGACTCGGTCCTCTTGCTCTGTAAGGCATAGATGGCATAGCGCAGGCCTTCAATGAACTTCTGCAGGATCCACACAAACTTTTCTTGTGAATAAGAATGATTTTCAAATGGTCCTAGACCAGTAGTTCTCAACCTTGGCTACACATTGGCATAACTAAATGAGCTTAAAAAAATACTGATAACTGACTCCCACTCTCAGAGATTGTGACTGAACTGGTGTGGGGTGTGGCCTGGGCACAACAGGGCAGCCAAGATTGAGAGCCTACCTTACACCAGGCTAATGCCTCAAACACCATTAAGCACAACTAAGTTAACATCAGCATACAACTGAGAACACTGCTTGGCACATGGCACTACATTTCAGGGTTTGTTAAAGCTCACTGCCGCTACTGTTCCTCAACTAGTCTCAACTATTTTCAAACTTCTATCAACTACAAATTGTTTTCATTGTTCTTACCAAAGCCACATAAAATACTACTTTGTGCTCAACATTTTAATTTAAATGATTAACTCTACTGTTCTCTACTCCTCCTTAGTGTAATATTAACCAGTCTCTCATGGGAGCATTACTGGTATTTTGGACAGGACAAGTCTTATACAGGTAACTCCTGGTCTCCTTCCCATCCCTTCGTCACAACAGTGCCCGCCTCTCTGACAGGTACAGCCTGAAACTGCTCCCCAACCCATCTGCAGATGGCCCAGCATACAGCACAACACCTCACTTGATAGTTTTCCAAAACCATAGTATCTACGAAACCAAAGGTCTGGTAAGCTTGCCATACATATTGTTCTAAAAAATCAATTCAATCATAGCTGAGTTGGTTTCTTCTCACGGTTTTCACTGTGGGCCCTTATTTTTCATGAAAGATTTTAAACTGGACTTCCAGCTTCAAACAGTGTTATGGTTCTAGATAAAAAGTGAAATGTGTGTGTGTGTGTGTGTGTGTATCCCAGTAGCAGTATACCAAAGGAACAATACTATGTCTGTGATGTGCAGAGGGGGAAAACCCAACTAGAACTTGGACTTTAAAGAAGTATACTTTTTTTACTATTCTCTGGGTATCAGAGTTCTCAGGCGAAGTATCTCCAGTAAATGTGATATATTTTCTCTTGATAGCAAATGACATAAATAAAATTCTTAATCTAATTAAATAAGTCAGTTCTGATACAATGCTTGTTTTAAGAATGCAAATTTATTCCAAAGCCATTGATACACTAAAAAAACAATTTGAGCATAACAAAAGTTTGCATTTGCTTTTACAAGATTTCATCTTCAAAAACCACTAGATGAATGCAGAAACCTGTACGTGGCTGAAGTGAACCTCATGGGAAATACAAAACGTCCCCCACACCCCCCATCCTCCTCAGGTCATCATGGATGTGAGGAGCCACACTCATCCACGTCTGGCGCTACAGCCTTCCACTGATGTCAGAGCACCTTCCTCTCACCAGAACACAACAGCTTACAAGCTATAATCCTCCTGACACCTACTTCTAGAAGCAAATGTCAGGTCATTTTCAAGGTAAACTGCTGTATTTATTTACTGTTTATGTATTTTTTAACCATTTAATCTATGTAAAATTGTACTGCCATTTTTGTTAGCTTCCTATTTTTTTCTGTGCATCACTGGAGAAGTTTTTTTTTCTTTAAATCCTTACTGGAGGATATGCTTATTGATTTTAGACAGCGATAGAGAGGAAGGGAGGGTACATAGATAGATAGATAGACGGGGGAGAGAGAGAGCGAGAGAGAGAGAGAAATATCAATGTGAGACAGAAAGGACTGGTTACTTCCTATACTCGCCCTGACCGGGTATGGAACCCGTAACCTTCTGGTGTATGGCATAATGCTCCAACCAACCAATTCACCTAGCCAAAGCTCACTGAAGAAGTTTTTGAGTGTTGTGCCCATCATCTAATTTTCTCAATGAGTCTGATGTGGTTTTTAGTGTAGAATTCTACACAGTGCAGTAATTTTCAAGGAATGTCTGTTGTGTTATAGCATAACCAAATGTAACGCCAAGCTTGTCCTTTCAATTTTCTATTCCTACTATAGTCCATTCTCCCCATTTTCTTTAGTTAATGTTTTTTTAGTTAATTCCTTTCTTGTTTAATTCCTGAAATGGGATTTCGCATTACAAAATCAAGATTCAAAGCTTCCTAACATTAAAAGTCAGCTGATGTATCGTTACATTTTCAAAAAATTATATTTTCTACTTCAACAATAAAAGCTGTTTAAAAACTGAGAATGGCAATCTATCATGTGAAATTCTTTCAGTTACTAAAACTGGGAACAGGCCTCTGTATGTGTGTGTATCTGGGATTCTGGGTGAAAAGTGCCAGCTCAAATAAATCCTTGTCATGTTGCTGAAGTGAGTTGTTCCTTCACATCATAGTCTGGTAACTTATTCTCTGGAAAGCGTAGCATGTGGCTTTCCCTTTGAAAGAAAGCGAGGAGGAAAAACCAATTCAATTATAGCTGAGTTGGCCTCTTCTCATGATTTTCACTGTGGGCCTTTATTTTTCATGGAAGATTTTAAACTGGACTTCCAGCTTAAAACAGTGTATGGTGCTAGACCAAAGGTGAAATGGGTACATTATAGGTAGAGCTACGGACCTTATATTAAGTGGACAAACTGGTGGCCAGATGCTAAGCATAACTGCACTGTGGCTGCATGAGGAGTTGAAGATGAACTTTCAAAGCACTCCTGTCTCCAGGGCCTGGAACAGGTCCAGACAAAGCACACTCTTGTCCCTGAATGAGGAGGGCACTTTGAGTAACTCCAGCAAAAGGGAGACCAACAGACAGACAAACACAGATACAGAGAAAGACTGAGAAGAGGCAGAAAAAGATACACTGGTGAGTGTGTGTCCGGGGCAGGGGAGACTTGGCTGGCAGACAGATGTGAAAATGAAGGTAGAGAAAGAGACATCAAGATATGGATGCAGCCCTG